>JZKD02S1595445.1:0-10039 GCA_000966675.3 Picea glauca
AATCATGCACTGCAGTTTGTGACTCAATAGGAAAAGTTGAATCAAAGACATGTAAAATGGGTTGAATACATGCAGAACTTTACTTTTGTAATTAAGCATATTTTTGGAACTGCTAACAAGGTTGTTGATGCTTTGAGCAGGAAATGTTTGTTGTTACAGGAGTTCAGAGTTAAAACACTAGGTTTTGATGATCTCAGGAACATGTACAAGGATGATCCATATTTTAAGGAGGCGTATGAAGTAGCTGAGAATCAAATTCTCAGGGACAGAAGTCAATGGACAGAATACATGATCCAAGAAGGATTACTATTTAAGGGTAATCAACTTTGTATTCCAAAATGCTCCATGAGGGAGAATTTGCTGAAGGAGAAACATAGTGGAGGATTGGCCGGACATTTCGGTCACGACAAGACATTCACAAAATTGAATGAGTCATATTTTTGGCCAGGAATGCGAGTAAACGTTAAGAAATTTGTGGACAGATGCAAAATTTGCCATCATTCGAAGGGAAAGAGACAAAATGCAGGATTTTATCAACCATTACCCATACCTGAGAGGTCGTGGGATGAAGTCAGCATGGATTTCATATTGGGGTTGCCAAGAACACAAAGAGGGTTTGACTCAATATTTGTGGGTGGATAGATTTTCCAAAATGGCACACTTCATACCATGTTAGAAAACTAGTGATGCAACTCACATTGCGAATCTGTTTTTAAAAGAAGTCATTCGACTTCATGGCTTACCAAGGAGCATAGTTTCGGATCGAGACACTAAGTTCGTGGGACACCTCTGGAGAACCTTATGGAAAAATATGGGAACAAATTTATTGTTCAGTTTAGCTTATCATCCTCAGACGGATGGAAAGACAGAAGTCGTGAACATGAGTTTAGGAGACTTGCTGAGGAGCTTGGTGACAGAACACCACAACCATTGGGACAACATATTACCACAGGCAGAATTTTATTATAATGATTCAATCAACAGAAGCACAGGACAAAGTCGATTTCAAATTGTTTATGGCATGCATCTGAGAGGAATTTATGAACTGAGGGATTCAGAATAGATTGCGACTAGGAGCGCTAGTGCAGAAGATTTCGCAGAGGTGATGAAAGAACTTAATAGCCAAGTGAAGGAGCGTTTACAAAACTCAAGCCAAGAATATAAGCACAGGGAAGATCAACACAAGAGACAACTTCAATTTGAGGTTGGTGATTTAATTCTGGCACATCTGAGAAAGGAAAGGTTCCCGAAGGGGACATATAACAAACTAAAGATGAAGAAGATTGGACCATGTAAGGTCTTGAAGAAATTTGGGGCAAATGCTTATGAGATTGAATTACCCGATGGGATCGGAATTTCTCCTGATATTCAATGTCTCAGATTTGTACCCATACAAAACTGAGGAAACATGAACAAGTGATGAAGAACCAGAGATCTAGTGGAAAAAAAATATGCCTATTGCAGAGAAGCCACAGATGGAAAGCATACTAGACAAAAGAGTTAGCAAGAAGACCAGAAGAAAACAATACTTTGAATAATTGGTCAAGTGGAAAGGACATCCAGTTGAAGATTCCAGCTGGGAGAATGAAGCAGAGATTCAGAAGCATGGAAAGACCATGTGAGAGCTCATGGACAGGATCCCATGAAAATTTTCAAGTGAGGGAGTATGATGTAGGAGCATCGCCAACACCAAGCGAGCGTGGGGCAAGCGCCAACACATTTTGGACACATGATAAATTGTTTAAAAATTTTTGAATATGGATGCGCCAAACGTAAATGTAATAGTTAAGGAGAGGCGTACTTATAGATTGTAATCAGACCTTGAGCGACCCGCTCTTTTCTGAAGGACTAAGAAGGAATTTATGTTAGTAAGTAGCTTTGAATTCTCAGATTAGACAGTTTTAGGAGTGGAGGGACAATGGATATAGACACCCTCATTGTAGTGTTGTATGATAGTGAAGAACATTACCAAGAGAAGAGCATACAGAGCTGGAATAGAGAAACTATGTTTGAAAAACACCCATGTACAGAGATTTGAGTTAATAGAAGAAGTCTTAATTCAGATTCATGGTGTTGTATTTGTTTCTTGTATGTATATGCTGAGTGGTATGTTCATGGTTTTACTCTTTCTATTATGCATTTGCTTTCTATGCTGTGTATGAATGATTTCAGGATTATGTTTGAAGATTGAGAGAGAAAGAGTTAGGAAATGAGTTTCAATTGTCTCTCTGTCTGAGCGAGAGTTCCTGCAAGGAGTGCAGTTGAATTGTCCGCAAGGAGTGCGTTGACAAAAGGGTTCAGAGGTTTTGTCTCTGAAAGGTTAGATAGGTTATCTTTTGTTCTCATTTCCTCTAAAGGGAAGATTTGACACAGGAGTCATGCAAGGTGTGCACAGACCAAGCTTGAATCCAGGGTTTGAAACCTAAAAAACTATTGAAGGACTTTTGCTGCAAGGAGTGCGAAGAGTCGAAGGTGTTCAACACTGAAGTGTTTGAAGGTTTACCGCAAGGAGTGTGTGCAGGAATTTATTTAAAGAATTGAAGTCGGGAAACCCTCAGAAGGGTTCGAACCTGCGAAGTCGTCGAAGGGAAGAGAGGGACGGTCAAAATTCTTCGTAGAGAATTTGCAAAATCCCGCCAGTCGTTCGATCTGACAGAGAAGCAAGGAGGTTACGACTGTTTCCAGGGTTCAAGATTAGGATATCGTGAGCCGTCGGATCCTCACTTAGATACCCATTAGTCATGGGATCTGACAGGAGTTTCACGAGGGTTAAACTATCGCAAGCAAAGTGAAGGTCCCGAAAGATGTCGGGATATCGGGGTTTCTGAATTCGGGGTATCATAAGTCTCGAGGATAGGAGATCGGGTCACTTCATAGTGAAAATACTGATTTTGATCTAAACCATCCATCTGTTGAGACACGTGGCGGAGATCAAGAACCTGTCAGTATTTCGGCTACTGGGGTTTTGAATTGACAGAGAAACTGCGACATCGGGGAATTGCAAGTCGTGAAATCCCGAGATTGAATCAGGACCGTCCGTCAGTTGAGACACGTGGTGACGATCAAGAGCCCGTCGACATTTTGCATGTTGGGACTTCAAGGTTCAAGAGGACAGGAGGACATCGGCATTTGATTTCGTGAAATCATGAAATGATCGAGGACCGTCCATCATAGGAGGACGTGTGGTGGAAATCCGAGAATTCGGGAAAAATCCCAATAGGAGAGTCCATCAGTATTTCAGGATTCAGCGTTTCGTGAATGCTGAAGACAGGAAGCACGCACATTTTGGAACTGCGAAGTTCGAAACCCCAACAAGGTGGAAAGCTTCATTGTGGGGCCAACTAACATCCTTTCGTCATATCAGAGGATCAAAAATCGAAACTTCGGGAGTTCCAAGGGAAAGAACCCATAGGCATTTCGGTGTTTCAAAACCCGAAATCACGAAACGACGAGGACCGTCCATCTCAAGGGGACGTGTGGCAACAATATAGGTTTTCGAAGAAAATCCCGAAAGGGAAACCATTTCGGGAAATCGGGATTCGGAGGATCGGGAATCCTGAGGACAAAGGGTCCATGCATTTCGGCATTTGAAAGCCCGAAATCGCAAAAGACATAGGGTTGCGGTCATATGGAATAGTGGTCACATGGACCAGAAGGTAGCCATGGGGACTAAACGATGTTAAATCCGTTTCGGCAAATCGACATATCGAAGATTGGGGGATCGAGAAGACTGAGGTTCTCAACATCGAGAATTGTAAAACCCCGAAACCCAAAATTTCTGTTGGGAAGATCAAGTATGCGCAGAAGCCGTGACAGGGGAAAAGGTAGGACCTGTGAATCAGGTTTTTAATAGAGATTCTAGTGAGGAATCGAAAGAAGCACTTTTGCTCGAAGGTGAAATTAGAACGATCCGTTAAGACCGGGAGGTCAGCACAGAGATTGTGGCCGAGGCAGAGGGGAACAGTCGGCATCACTCAAGAAAAACAAGATCATCATCATCATTAGTGTCAACATCAGCATCAACATCGACAATACCAGAATCAACATCAACAATAGAATCATCGCCATCATCATCATCAACATCATCATTAGCATCGATATTTGCATCACCACCACCACCACCACCACCATCATCATCTTCCTCATACTCATCATCATTATCATCATCAACAACAGCAATAGTAGCAACATCATCATCATCAACATCATCATCATCATCAACAACATCAACATCAACATTATTAACATCATCATCATCAACATCCACAACATCAACATTGGCATCAACAACATCAACATCATAATCACCATGATCATCATCATCATCATCATCACCATCATTATCACCATCATCAACATCATCAACATCACCATCATAACATCATCAACAACATTAGTAGTATTAGCATCATCATCGACATTAACATCATCAACAACATCATCATCATCAACAACAACAACAACAAGATTTAGCATCAACATCAACATCATCAACATCATCATTATCATCATCATTAGTATCATCATCATCATCGTAATAATCATCTCATGATCATCGTCATTAGCATAATCATCATCAACATCATCTTCATCATAATCAACAACAATATCCACATCAACATCGTCTTCAACGACATCATCATCATCATCATCATCATCATCATATTTTCATCATCATTAGGATCGATGTAATAATCAACAACATTATCATCAACATCATCATCCTCATCAAAATCATCTTCATTGTCATCATCCTCATCATCCTCATCATTTTTATCATGCTTGTCATCATCCTCAACATCATCAATAGGATAAATAGTAGGAATAGTAGCATCAACACCATCAAGATCATTATCAACATCATCAACATATACAACATCAAGGTTATCCTCAACATCATCAATAGGAGCAATAGTAGGAATAGTAGCATCAACACCAACAAGGTCATTATCAACATCATCAACATATACATTAGCATCATCAACAACATCATCAACATCAACATCATCAATATCATTATCAACATCATCAACATACACAACATCAACATCATCAACATCATCATCATCATCATCATCATCATCATCATCATCATCTTCGTCGTCGTCATCGTCATCAAGAACAATAGCAACAACAACATCATCATCATCAACAACAACAACATCAACATCATAATTATCATGATCATGATCATGTTCATCATCACCATGATAATTAGCATCAACATTATCATCATCACCAACATCATGATTAGCATGATCATCATCATCTTCGTCATCACCATGATAATTAGCATCAACATTATCATCATCATCATCTCTTTCAGCATCAACATCAACATAAGCACCAACATCATCATCATCAACAACAACAACAGGAACATCATCACTAACATCATCATCAACAACAACAAGAATTGCAACATAAACATCATCTCATTAGCAGCAACATCAATATCGACATCATCAACATCAACATCAATGTCATCATCATTATCATCAGCATCATCATCATCATCATCATCAATGTCAACATCATCATTAGAATCATCAATATCAACATCAACATCATCATGAAAATCATCATCATCGTCATCATCACATCATCATCATCATCATCATCATCATCATCATCATCAACAACATCATCATCATCATCACCATCACCATCACCATCACCATCATCATCATCATTATAATTATCATCGTCATCATCATCACCACCACCACCATCATCATCATCACCATCACCATCATCATCATAAGAATTATCATCAACATCAACATCAACATCAACATCATCATCATCATTATGATATAGGAGCATTGTGCCAAGCGCATAGAGGTGGGAACATTCAACACGTGCGATTTCTTCTATAACTTGGACGTGGGCGGCTACAACAGATTTCAGTATCCGCCTCCACTCAGCGCCAGAATTCACTTTTTGAGGCGCGCTTGAACCGGTGCCGAATTTTACCCTGTGAAGCAAGTTTTTGAAATTGTAAACAAAGCAGGAGTTTCCACTTCGGCTCTGGGATGCAACTGGACTTAGATAGTGTAGGATGAATTTTAGAGTAGGCAAGTAGCCAGGGGAAACCCTAGAAACATCTTTGAGTTATGTAGAAGTTGACACCCAGTTAGAAGAGGGAGAGGGTATACAGAGAAAAATTAGTTGTAGGAGAGAACTACGAGTTAGCAGAAAAAAAAAATGTTTTTAAGTTACTGTAATTTTGAATGTAATCTATAGCCATTGGGCACTTGTGCATAGAATAGAATGGAAAATTGATCCAAATGTGTTGAGCTTGGACTGTGTGTGTTTTCCTGTTATTTTATGTTTTATAAACAAGTGAATGGAACTGAGAGATTTTGGCAGTTTCAATTGTTTCTCTTCATTCGGAGCTCTCCATGGTGTGCATCGAGCCCAAGAGAAAACGCTGTGAATCTGAGCTATCGAACTCCCTTGGATGAAAGGAGTGTGTGGGAGCCGGAGTCTGAACTAGACAAAGCTCAGGAGGAATAACACTTCAGAAAGTGTTATCGGGATCCAGGAACCCATTCCATGGAAGGAGCGAAGACTGAGTCTTCGCAGACTTAGAAATCTCTTAAGTCAAAATAGAGTAAAAGTTCAGGAGGGAGAACATTGTTGAACGTTGGATCGAGGCAGAAATCCTCGCAGGCCATCCGATTGAAGGAAGGAACATAGGCTTTAACCCTGCATAGATGCAGGAGGAGAGTTCGGAAAATTCGAACGGACAGTGGAGAATCCTTGAGGGGGAACACCGAAACCCCGCAGATCGTCAGATCAGGTAGATCTGCGAGGAGGTTAGCGGCGAGAGTTTCTCGATGTTCATTTCGGGACTTCAGGTACTAGGAGGTGGAAGGACAGAGGCTCTTTCCCTTCAGAACTCCGAATCGCAAAATAGCGAAATTGCGATTCGACATGAGTCATCGATCACAGGGATTATTGTGAGCCATTGATTGAATGCCAAGGCATTTGGGCATTTCGGCTTTTCGGCAATCGGAGACTCCAAGGAGCAGGGATACCCTTTGTATCCCAATTTTGCGAAACGTTAAATCCCAAAATCGAGAGGTACCGGGTATTTTGGCTTTTCAGCGACCGGAGGTTTTAAGGAGCAAGGACATCCTGTGCATCCTGATTTCGCGAAATGAAAAATCCCGAAAGAACAGGCATCGAGTATCTCGACATTTTTCCATTTTGGAATTTCGACCATAGGAGGTTCGAAAGGGGAAAGGGAGGACCCTTGCATCGCGATTCTCTGAATTGTGAAACCCCGAAAGAGCGAACGCCAAGCCAGTTCGGCATTTCGTGAATCGGGATTTTGAAAGACATAGTACAGAAGGGAGAACGCACGCGTTACGATTCCCCAAATCATGAAATGTCGGTGGCATATTATCGTGGGCCATCATTTCGACATTCTGGGTACCGGGTACTCGAGAGGCTAGGGGTCTGGAGCTTGGAAGTCCCGACTCGCGAAACTGCGAAACGCGAAGACCCGAAAGGCTAAAGGAGGAGATAGTTGAGGCGTTGTGCCTTTTCAATGTTTCGGAGACCAGAAGTCCAAGAGGACAAGGAGCCAGGGAGAATTCGCTCACAGGAGTCCCGAAACCCCAAAAAACCTAAAAGGTATGTCGGGTCAGAACAGAGAGAGGAGTACCAAGGAAAAAGGGCACGTGCATAGATTTTGTTGAAGGTGAGAAGGGGGACCTGTGGATTTGTTCAAAGGGTTCGAGCAAGAGCCCGAAGAGCTAATTTGTCTCAGAAGAAGAATGATCCAAAGACCAGGAGGTTAGTGGACCCTGCTGAGTTAGGGGGTCTACACCACATTATCAACATCATCATCATCATCATCTCTTTCACCATCAACATCAACATAAGAACCAACATCGACATCATCATCATCATCTCTTTCACCATCAACATCAACATAAGCACCAACATCATCATCATCATCATCAACAACAGGAAAATCATCACTAACATCTCATCAACAACAGGAACATCATCACTAACATCATCATCAACAACAACAAGAATTCCAACATAAACAATATCATCATTAGCAACAACATCAACATCAACATCAACGTCATCATCATTATCATCATCATCATCATCGATGTCAACATCGTCATTAGAATCATCAAGATCAACATCACCATCATCATCATCGTCGTCATCGTCGTCGTCATCATCATCATCATCAACATCATCATCATCATCATCACCATCACCATCAACAACATCATCATCACTATCATCATCATCATCATCATTATCATTATCATCATCATCATCACCACCATGATCATCATCATCATCACCATCATCATCATCATCATTATCATCAACATCAACATCAACATCAACATCCTCATCATCATTGATCATCATCATCATCATCAATCATCATTATCATCATCGATCATCATCATCATCATCATCATCATCATCATCATCATCGTCGTCGTCGTCGTTGTCATCATCAACAACAACATCATCATCATCAACATCAACATTATTATCATGATCGTTATCGTCATCGTCATCGTCATCATCGTCATTGTCATCGTCATCATTGTCATCATCCTCCTTCTCATCCCCATGATCGTAATCATCGTCAACCTCCTCCTTATCACTGTCATCATTATCATCAACAACAACAACAAAAACAACATCATCAACATCAACAACATCATGATCAACAACAACAACAAAATCATCATCATCATCATCAAAGTCGTCATCATCATTAGCTTCATCATAATCATTGTCATCATCATCAACATCAACATCATCATCAACATCATCAACATCATCAACATCGACATCACCAACATCATCATCATCAAAATCATCATCAACAACAACATCAATTGCATCAACACCATAAGCATCATCAACATCATCAATATCAACATCATCATCATAAGAAACATCATTATCATCATCGAAAGCATCAACATTATAAACATCGTCAACATCAACATCAACATCCGCGACATCATCATCATCATCATCATCACAATCGTCATCATGATCATGATCATCAACATGAACAATATCATCAACATGAACAATAGCATCAACATCAACATCATCATCATCGTTAACAATAACAGTAGTAGCATCACCATAATTGACATCATCATCGTCATCATGATCATGATCATGATCATGATTGTGATCGTGATCATGATCATGATCATCAACCTCATCATCATCATCGTCACCAACGTCATCATCATCATTAGCATCATCTTCATTAGTGTCAACATCAACATTAGCATCATCGGTATCATTAGCATCATCAGCTTTAGAATCATCATCATCATCATCATCATCACCATCAACTTCAGAATCATCATCATTATCATCATCACCAAGTTGATCATCATTATAACCATCAACAACATCAACATCATCAATTGCCTCAATATCATCAACATCAACATCATTAGTGTCAATGTCAACATCAACATCATCGTCAACATCAACATCAACATCATCATCATTAGCATCAACATCATTAAAATAATCATCATTAGAAACAACAACAACAACAATAGCATCCAAATCAACATAATCATCATCATCATCAACCTCCTCAACAACAACAAGATCATCATCATCATCATCATCATTATCAACATCAACATCAACATCAACATTGACATCGTGAGCATCAACATAAACAATAGCATCATCGACATCATCATCATCAACATCATCATTAGCATAGACATATGCATCATCATCAACATCATCATCATCGTCGTCATCATCATCATCATCATCTCCCTCATTCTCATCATCATCCTCCTCATCCTCATCGTCATCGTTGTCACCATAATCACCATCATTATCATCATCATGACCAACAACAAAAACAACGTCACCAATGTAAACATCATCATCATGAACATCATCAACCTAATCAAGATCATCATCATCGTCAATATCAACATCATCAACATCAACATCAACATCATCCGCATCGACAACATCAACATTGGCATCA
>JZKD02S1595447.1:0-10039 GCA_000966675.3 Picea glauca
AAGTAGTCAAAGTGGTTTAAGAGATTTTAAAAGGTAAATAATAAAGTGAAGTGATGAGTGTACTATAATTCAAAGTGAATACAAATTAAATTATTTCAATAATAAATTTAATGGAGAAATTAGAAGTGGGTTAACCCTAAAATAAGAAAAGTGGGCAAAGTGATCTAGAAGATGTTTTTAAGGAAGCTACTTGGAGAGTATAAATAAGAGGCAAGGATCTCTCATTTCAAAACACACTTGAGAATATTGAATATATATAGGTTTCTGAGGTAACCAAAGGATATCTAATCTGAATTTCTAAGGGAAGGTGAAGAAAAGAAGGTTGGAATTCAACGAAGGATAAATTCTTTTGATGATGATTTCTAAGGTATGTTATTTACAGGTCATCTCACCATTTTCGCAATAACATCTTTTCTAGAATGATTCAGACTGTGTAATTTCTATTCCACTGAGGAAATGTATCCAATTATCTGTGGTAAACAATTCATCTTGTGGGTCATTGTATTTTTTGAGTTAAACTCCATGGAAAATAGGGTTTGTGGCTAGTCCTGAAACTAATCTAAAACAGTTGTTTCGGGTAAAAACGTCATAACTTCTTCATAAAAGATCAAAATTCAGTAATAAAAAATGTGTTGGTTATATTATAGTCTGTAGTATTCTTTGTGACAGTTTCATATCTACTCAACAAATATTACATGCGGGGCACGCTCTACAAGGTCACTCTCTAGAATAAGCCAGAATTCAGCAAGGTGTGACATTTTTGCTATAAATCCTTTTCTGAGAGTTTACAAGTAGTCACACCTGGAATAATTGTATAAAAAAACATTGAATAACATTGTGTATCAGTTTCATATCTTTACTCATTACAGGTACAAATTTATGATTATTTCAAGTTAGGGTTGTTGACTAATCCAAAACTAGTCATGTGAGACTAAAAAAAAGTTTGATGAAAATGCTAGTCTCTTGTTGTTAAAGTTAAGGAAGGTTTGTAGNGATCTTGGTGATGATTATGAGTTGTTGTGTTATGCTTGGTTGATGCACATATTTGAGAGTTGTCTTGGTTATTGATATTGGTGAGTAGATCTGATTTGGTTGATAAGATTGATGAGATAGGTTCTTGTGATAGGCTATTTGGACAAGTTGTTGTGACAGGCTATTTGTACCATTTTGGTGCATGGTTGATGCACTTGTTCATGGTACAGGTTGATGTACAGGTTGGTGCATGGTTGATGCACTTGTTTATGATACATGTTGATTATAGGTTGTTTGGTATAGGTTGGTGCATGGTTGATGCACTTGTTTATGGTACAGGTTGATTACAAGTTGAGGTACAGGTTGGTCCATGGTTGATGCACTTGTTTATGGTACAGGTTAATTGCAAGTTGAGGTACAGGTTGATGTATGGTTGATGCATGGTTCAATTTTATTGGTACAAGTTTACAGTGGTATATCTCACAGTGATAGTGTGACAGTGGTTCCATCATTCTACTTATACTTCAGGGTGGTTGGACGGGGCAAGGACAGGTGGTTGTAGCTAGAGAACACAGGGAGTTGTATCCTCCTTCTGGTTGTAGCCATAGAATTGGGGAGTTGGAGCTTCCCTCAAGTTGTATCCTGAGAAACTATGGGGTTGGAGCCTCCTTCCAGTTGTAGCTAGAAAACAAAGTTGGTGCTTCCAATGAATGTAATTATTCAAGACATATAAAAAAAAGCATTACATGGTTTTATCTCGCTTTGGGTTTCCATGTAAAACATTGGTGTACTATGTATGTGTATGATTGTTCATTTGTTCATTTCGTATTTACTCTGCAATTATTGGATGATAATGATACATTGATATAACACTTGGATTATATGGTTAAAAAGGATTAAATTTCTCTATTACTTATTCACCCCCGTCTTAGTAATCCAACAAGATATTGGTTATATTCTTAAGAATATTTTCCTAGTCTTTCAAGGTTTTCATATATCTTAAGGTTACACACATATCACTGACTTTCATTGCTCATAAAATATACAACAATATTATATAATTCGTGTTTCATGGATGTACGACTATGCACTAGTTTTTATTATACCTTTGTTTTTATTTCTTAACCACCATCATTTTAGTCAAGTATATTATTTGTACTGTCATATAGGTATAAGATCACCCTTTTCATTTTTGAACTTTTGTGGACCTTTTTAATTTTTCATGGGTTCCATCCCGACAAGTTTCATTGCCACCCTTAATTATTCTATTTCACTCACAGGATGATAATTCTCTTAATTCTCTTACTCACATGGGTTTTCCTAGTTTCATGTAATTTGATATTTGTCACCCATGCCACCCATCCCCATAGGATAGATGGTCCCTGTAGTCTCTAATTAAATAAATGATCCTCATGTTTGTCTTTTATCAATTGTTGACCTATACCCAACAGACTCTCAATCATTTACAATTTGGTTTGATGCTTCACCTCCCACTCATGTTGTTTAACCTACTATTTCACTCCACCCATGTGTTGAAGCTCAATTTGCATGCAAACCTCCATCACTTACCCTTTTCAAAGAGACTCACCCCATGTGCCCCTTTTGTTGGCATCCATCTAAAATCACATCCCCTACCTACCATTTAAAACCACTTAGCTGCATACCGCACTTATCTCCCCATTGTAACAAACATTATTATTTTATTCTTTATAAAACAAAAACCACAAAAAGGATAACAAAAGGCCATAAAATTCCTAAAACATCAAACAAAAAATAAAAAAGGCAAAGGAAATTGAATTATTTACACTATCAACAAGTGTTTCACTATGCTACATCTCTTCACCAATTCAGGAAATTATCATCGTCACCCATGTTTGGAGCATCAGTACTGTCTCACCTTGTTAAGCCCTAAGTATTGGGACATTGCATTGCTATTATTACATTATTGTTGGTCGGCTAGGCCCATTATATGTAATTGTATCTTTTTTCTCCTATATATACCAAGTTTTAGGGATCATCTCATCTTATGCATTTGATATATTGTAAAATGAGGTTTCCCCCTCGAACAAGATTCTTATTCATTGAATATATATAATTCTTTGGGCATGGAATTAATTATTATTTATATTTTATGCTAATTTATGCATTTGGACCATAACATTTTGTATCTAAGCAATTGATCCTAAGTTTGGGCTCCTTTAAACAAACAATCTTACCATTTTCTATATTAAAAAATGGGTTATTTTTTTAGAGAAAAATTTTAAGTTGGATAGAGGACATCGTGAATTACATTGGGTATAATTTTTTTTTAAATCCGATTTGATATATTCTCACAGTGATAGATTGTTTAATTTAGGATTTTTGTCTAGTCCACAAACTAGGCTTAAACGTGTGGTTCTAGTAAAATAGTCATATATGAATATTGTGAGATCAAAATAAAGTGTCATTAGTTGTGTTGAAAATAAGACACACCAGAGTGTTTCATATCCAAATATTAAAATTGGAAGTGAAGTATTGGTGACATGGCAGTCCATACAAGTTTACTCTCCTAAAATAGAGAAAAAAAAACAAGTTCTAGTAATTCATCCATAAAATATTTCTCTTGGAAGCTCCAAATTGCATGGGATTAGTGGCATATTGAAGAGGAAATATCAAACTATATATTTTTTTAAATAGTAGCATGACATTAGAAATAGATAATTTTTAAAACATTGAATTTTGGCTAATGGAATATACTCCACAACCCTACACCCATCATGTTTAGATGTAATAAACAAAATGTGACTCCTAGAAAGGTTTATGACATCTTGTCCTTGATGCAAGAAGAGAATGAAGAGGTGGAATTTAATATTTCCAAGTTTGAAAAGAAAATTGAGAGCCTAGAATCCGTAGTGGCAAGAAAGGTTGACATGCTAAATATGATCGGTAAAGTGAATTCCGGGATTTTAATGACGATCCCAAAAAAGACATGGAAAGCAAAGAAAGATGATCTCAAAGAGATGGTCAATCTAGATGATATCATAGACATGAAAATGGACCTTTTGAAGGAGCTAATATGCTTTTCTACCCTTAATTCACCTCCTATAGAAGAGGATAAGGAGAAAAAAATGGTTGAGTCCCAATCACATATTTTAACACGTTTGGAGAACAAGAGGATTGAGTCCCACACATGTGATAATTCATAACTCCAAGATCCACATCATCATGGGTTCAAATTAAGACCATGAAGCTAATTCATTCCCAAGATAAATATGAGGAATTTTGTTGGTAATGATCCCATAACATGGATATTTCATATGGAGCATTTATTTGATCTACACCAAGTGATAACTTTATAAAATGTAACTATTTATTTCATGTATTTAGAACTTGATCAATTTGTGTGCTACCAATGGTTTTTGATAGAAAAAATGACTCAATTTTTTCATGGTNGATCTTGGTGATGATTATGAGTTGTTGTGTTATGCTTGGTTGATGCACATATTTGAGAGTTGTCTTGGTTATTGATATTGGTGAGTAGATCTGATTTGGTTGATAAGATTGATGATACAGGTTCTTGTGATAGGCTATTTGGACAAGTTGTTGTGACAGGTTGTTGTGACAGGTTATTTGTACAATTTTGGTGCATGGTTGATGCACTTGTTCATGGTACAGGTTGATGTACAGGTTGGTGCATGGTTGATGCACTTGTTTATGCTACAGGTTTATTATAGGTCGTTTGGTATAGGTTGGTGCATGGTTGATGCACTTGTTTATGGTACATGTTGATTACATGTTGAGGTACAGGTTGGTCCATGGTTGATGCACTTGTTTATGGTACAGGTTAATTACAGGTTGAGGTACAGGTTGATGTATGGTTTATGCATGGTTCAGGTTTATTGGTACAAGTTTATAGCGGTATATCTCACAGTGATAGTGTGACAGTGGTTCCATCATTCTACTTATACTTCAGGGTGGTTGGACGGGGCAAGGACAGGTGGTTGTAGCTGGAGAACATAGGGAGTTGTATCCTCCTTCTGGTTGTAGCTAGAGAATTGGGGAGTTGGAGCTTCCCTCAAGTTGTATCATGAGAAACTAGGGGGTTGGAGCCTCCTTCCAGTTGTAGCTAGAAAACAAAGGAAGTTGGTGCTTCCAATGAATGTAATTATTCAATACATATAAAAAAAATCATTATGTGGTTTTATCCCGCTTTGGGTTTCCACGTAAAACACTGGTGTACTATGTATGTGTATGATTGTTCATTTCTTATTTACTCTGCAATTATTGGATGATAATGATACATTGATATAACACTTGGATTATATGGTTAAAAAGGATTAAATTGCTCTATTACTTATTCACCCCCCCCTCTTAGTAATCCAACAAGATATTGGTTATATTCTTAAGAATATGTTCCTAGTCTTTCAAGGTTTTCATATATCTTAAGGTTACACACATATCCCTGACTTTCATTGCTCATAAAATATACAACAATATTATTTCATTCGTGTTTCATGGATGTATGACTATGCACTAGTTTTTATTATACCTTTGTTTTTATTTCTTAACCACCATCATTTTAGTCAAGTATATTATTTGTACTGTCATATAGGTATAAGATCACCCTTTTCATTTTTGAACTTTTGTGGACCTTTTTAATTTTTCATGGGTTCCATCCCGACAAGTTTCATTGCCACCCTTAATTATTCTATTTCACTCACAGGATGATAATTCTCTTAATTCTCTTACTCACATGGGTTTTCCTAGTTTCATGTAATTTGATATTTGTCACCCATGCCACCCATCCCCATAGGATAGATGGTCCCTGTAGTCTCTAATTAAATAAATGATCCTCATGTTTGTCTTTTATCAATTGTTGACCTATACCCAACAGACTCTCAATCATTTACAATTTGGTTTGATGCTTCACCTCCCACTCATGTTGTTTAACCTACTATTTCACTCCACCCATGTGTTGAAGCTCAATTTGCATGCAAACCTCCATCACTTACCCTTTTCAAAGAGACTCACCCCATGTGCCCCTTTTGTTGGCATCCATCTAAAATCACATCCCCTACCTACCATTTAAAACCACTTAGCTGCATACCGCACTTATCTCCCCATTGTAACAAACATTATTATTTTATTCTTTATAAAACAAAAACCACAAAAAGGATAACAAAAGGCCATAAAATTCCTAAAACATCAAACAAAAAATAAAAAAGGCAAAGGAAATTGAATTATTTACACTATCAACAAGTGTTTCACTATGCTACATCTCTTCACCAATTCAGGAAATTATCATCGTCACCCATGTTTGGAGCATCAGTACTGTCTCACCTTGTTAAGCCCTAAGTATTGGGACATTGCATTGCTATTATTACATTATTGTTGGTCGGCTAGGCCCATTATATGTAATTGTATCTTTTTTCTCCTATATATACCAAGTTTTAGGGATCATCTCATCTTATGCATTTGATATATTGTAAAATGAGGTTTCCCCCTCGAACAAGATTCTTATTCATTGAATATATATAATTCTTTGGGCATGGAATTAATTATTATTTATATTTTATGCTAATTTATGCATTTGGACCATAACATTTTGTATCTAAGCAATTGATCCTAAGTTTGGGCTCCTTTAAACAAACAATCTTACCATTTTCTATATTAAAAAATGGGTTATTTTTTTAGAGAAAAATTTTAAGTTGGATAGAGGACATCGTGAATTACATTGGGTATAATTTTTTTTTAAATCCGATTTGATATATTCTCACAGTGATAGATTGTTTAATTTAGGATTTTTGTCTAGTCCACAAACTAGGCTTAAACGTGTGGTTCTAGTAAAATAGTCATATATGAATATTGTGAGATCAAAATAAAGTGTCATTAGTTGTGTTGAAAATAAGACACACCAGAGTGTTTCATATCCAAATATTAAAATTGGAAGTGAAGTATTGGTGACATGGCAGTCCATACAAGTTTACTCTCCTAAAATAGAGAAAAAAAAACAAGTTCTAGTAATTCATCCATAAAATATTTCTCTTGGAAGCTCCAAATTGCATGGGATTAGTGGCATATTGAAGAGGAAATATCAAACTATATATTTTTTTAAATAGTAGCATGACATTAGAAATAGATAATTTTTAAAACATTGAATTTTGGCTAATGGAATATACTCCACAACCCTACACCCATCATGTTTAGATGTAATAAACAAAATGTGACTCCTAGAAAGGTTTATGACATCTTGTCCTTGATGCAAGAAGAGAATGAAGAGGTGGAATTTAATATTTCCAAGTTTGAAAAGAAAATTGAGAGCCTAGAATCCGTAGTGGCAAGAAAGGTTGACATGCTAAATATGATCGGTAAAGTGAATTCCGGGATTTTAATGACGATCCCAAAAAAGACATGGAAAGCAAAGAAAGATGATCTCAAAGAGATGGTCAATCTAGATGATATCATAGACATGAAAATGGACCTTTTGAAGGAGCTAATATGCTTTTCTACCCTTAATTCACCTCCTATAGAAGAGGATAAGGAGAAAAAAATGGTTGAGTCCCAATCACATATTTTAACACGTTTGGAGAACAAGAGGATTGAGTCCCACACATGTGATAATTCATAACTCCAAGATCCACATCATCATGGGTTCAAATTAAGACCATGAAGCTAATTCATTCCCAAGATAAATATGAGGAATTTTGTTGGTAATGATCCCATAACATGGATATTTCATATGGAGCATTTATTTGATCTACACCAAGTGATAACTTTATAAAATGTAACTATTTATTTCATGTATTTAGAACTTGATCAATTTGTGTGCTACCAATGGTTTTTGATAGAAAAAATGACTCAATTTTTTCATGGTCCATTTTTATGGATAAATTGATAGCACATTTTGGGGATATTAAGAGAAATACATTTTGTATCCAATTGATAAATCTCAGGTAAAGAGACCCAATTACAGAGCACACGTTTAACAATTTCAAAAGTTGAGACTTCGAGTGTAGAACATTAGAAAGGATAATTTGTTATATCTATGAGAATATTATTTATGTGAATCCCTCTCATCTGGCTCCACAATAAATTTAATTCACAAAGAATCTTCCTTCAAGGTTTTCTTATCCTTTCTTCAACATCAATTTGCATTCACTTAATGCTAAGGGATAAGTTATAGTTTCTTATTCACACATCTCACACATTTAATTTTTTGTTTGCAGTGATATATAAAACCTATTGTTGAGTGCTATTTGGTCACACCATGCACCAAATCACACATAGAAACATTATTATATTCATGAATGTATGCCCACGAAATATATGACTTTCAAAATAGAAGAATAATAGAGGCTTGGGACTAAACGATGTTGTGTTCCTTGTTTCAAAAACTTAATAATTCCAATAATAATAATAATAATATATTTTTAAGGTCACGATCAAGCCAAACACCAAATTGGTGTATCAGACCCCCTCCGCCCAACGATTTGACTGGTAAAGTATATGGAGGTATACATACCCTAACCCCCTTTGGATTTGAATGTGTGACCTCTTAGGAGGAAGCACATGTTCTTAACCATTAGGCCCACAATATAATTTATGGATGTGATGAGGACCAAGTTTATCACAAAATAGAAGGAACTAAATTGACCAGTATATTTTATTGTAGAAACAAGGTACAAAGGTAAGGAGAATGAGGAGTATTCATGTAATCATGAGCACACAAGTGTGACGATGATGGGTGGCATTGGTTTGATGTTCATTATAAGAAATTATCACTAGGGATTACAATAAATCTCCATAGTTTAGAGCCACTCATAGTTATGAATACAAATATGGTGAAATAATAATCATGAATAAAAGTGTAGGGGTGGAATGGATAGAAGGAGACTAGAGAGGTTGGATCCATCATTAAAGGAGTCAGTATATTGGGAGTAGTAGGGAATGAATAAGACTAAATATTCCCTAAATAAGAACAAAGGATTCATGGTTTAAAAGAAGAGCTAAGAAAGGACCATAGAACATGGGAAAAATAATGGATCCCAAGGTAATTACACATCTAATTCACCCTTAGAATCCACCTCCTTCATAGTTGTTTAGGTAGATTTGTTTGATGAATGCATTGAAAACAATCTCTCATTTTCATATAACAAATTAGGAGTATCTAGAATCAATAAGGATATATAGGTTTCGAGAGAGGTAGTAAGGATCCTAAGGTCAAGAGAAGAAAAACTAAGACTACATGGGAGAAGGAAAAGAGTTACATGTGCTAAAAAATGATAGAAGAGAATAAATCATGTTATAAACACTTAAGTCTTAAGTGGAAAAAACAAAAGTTACTTTGACGTAGAATTTATTAAGAAATTTTATGGAACATCGATACCATATGATACCCTTAAATAATGTATCAAATTTTTTTGGAAAATGAGGTTGGGATACACTCCCTTTTTTATCTACTACACAAGTGTTTCATTACCTTCTTCTTAAATAATAGGTCTAATACAATTATGATAGGGATAGGAATTTTATGTTGGGACACATACACCATTTCCATGTGCCCTTAGAAATGATGTTTTGACCCCTAAGGGATATAGTGAACAACTTTCCTATATGGTTCAAACTCCCATATATTCCCTTAGAATTATGGAAAGATAATTTCATAAAAGCTCTTGGTAACAAGATAGGAACATTCATGGAAATTTTTGAGAAAACCAGTAGAATGGAGAGTATAACTTATGAAAAAATACTTATGGTGTTAGACTTGGGAGAGTTACTCTCAAATGGTATTGAGATTGAGTTAGGGGATCTCTTATTTAGAAAAAAATTAAATTATGTGCACAACCCCGTCAGATGTGAAAAGTGCAAGAAATATGGCCACTTGAAAAATGTGAGCCTAGACAAGGATGATGAAGAACTTGAATCTATGCAATTAATGCTCAACCAAGTTGGATATGGTAGGATTAAAACTCTCAGGTCATGTGATTTTAGAGGAAGGAGGATCGAAGTGAAAACCCTACTAAAGTTCCTAGGAAAGATGATACATTATCAAACATTTTGAAATGGATTCTAGAGGGTGTAAAATCCT
>JZKD02S1595448.1:0-10039 GCA_000966675.3 Picea glauca
TGCTTTATTTTCGGCTTCAACAACTTCATCAATGTTATGAGGCAAATCTATTTCTATTTATGGCAAAATATTTTCCAAATTACAATCAATTATATTAGACAATATTTTTTGAATTCTAAACATTATCTATAATATGCATGCATGTATCTGGTTCCATTTCTTCTTGTTGAACATGAAGATGCAAATCTGTAATTACATTATTATCATGTGTTCCTTCAATATTTGTGTGTTCTTGTTTCTCTCTTCTATAGTACTCTTTCGATAGTTCATTATGTTGAGTATCATCCTGAGCACGATCACATTTTCTCTTATGCTCCCTTTTGTTTCCCATGATTATTTAATTTGTAAAGGTTTAAAAAAAAAGCATTTTATAACAAGAAATATAATTTCAAACATCAAACATTATAGCTCAAAAAATCTTTTTTTTTTAAGAAATAAAAAAATTAATTTATAATCATATCTTTAAAAACTTGGAAAAAATTACTTAATAAACCAAGTTTCTTTAAAATAAATTTTGGATAAAAATTTGATTTTGAACACAAGTTAAAAAAAAAAATTGATATTGAAAAAAATTGCTTGAGAAAACCTTCCTTGTGACAAAAATGATTCAAAAACAATATTGACTTTGAAATGAATTGTTTAAGAAAACTCATTTTGATAAAAAAGTATTTGATATAGGAAGAAATTGTTTATGAAAACCTCCACTTTCAAAAAAATTATTGAAGAAAACTTTTAATTTAGAAAATGTTGCCCCAATAAGTGAAAAATAGCGAAAATATTGTCCCAATAAAGTGAAAATAGTGAAAATGTTGCCCCAAAAAAGAAAAAAATAGTGAAAATGCATAGTGAGATTGTTGTAGAAATGTGTTAAAAGCATTTCAGCTAAAATAATTTATATCTTTTCGCATTGAATCGTTGTGTCCCCCCATTTTGTTTGGCTGATGAATGTTTGATTTTCAACTTTTCGGCTGAAAGTTAGTTTTTCCATTAAAACTAACTTTTGGCAAAAAAACACTAACTTTCAGTTGAACTATTAGTTCGGTCGAAAATCTGCACCTATGGTAATTTTCAAAAAATGATCACTTCTCTTTAGCTTAGTCCAACTTTGGAAGGAGTGGACTCCTTAAACTATTGTGAGTCTAGTTTCAAAACTAATACCAACATTTTTAGAATTGAATCAACTTTCTTTTGATACAATTTGTATTCAATTTATTTAGTTCTAGTTTTTTTAATTAATTTTATAAAAAAAATGTCTACATATTATTTTTAGATGACATAATGATTCAATAAAATGAAAAATCAATATCTGCAACAATACATAGTAAAAAATTATGGAAAATTTGTTTATGGAACCTTTCACTATCCTCTTCAAAAGTTTATTTTTAGATTTTACTTTTAAATCAAAATTAAGACACATACATGGAATCTCACTAAACGTTTTTAAATTCTTCAACTTTTTCAGATTGGTCAAATTCAAAAAATTGTAGTAATTATAATATTCATCCGTTAAATTCAAAACTGTAGTCATAACTTAATATAGTTTGTTTTGGATTGTTGCAACATATTTTGTTTTTCATAAACAAAATTTTAATAATGAGTACATTCACATCTAAAAACATAAATCATTATCAATGTCTTCATTTTTAAGGAACATACTCTCAAACAATCGCTAAATTGACATATCAAATGTCAATAATTGTTTTTCAAAAAATAGTTAATAGAAAGTTAATGAAATTCATGATAAGTTTTGTTTTTACTGTAAAGTGAAATTCTAAATAAAAAAATACTTTTGTTTACTAGAAATTGAAAAAATTATGAAAATATGTTTTATTTTCTCAAAAAACAAGAAAAATAAACACCCACATTCACAATTTTACCCAAAATGAGGTAAGAATAATCTTTTTCCCCACAAACAATAATAGTAGCATAAGGGCACTTACTAGGAATTATGATTCCAACTTCCAATAACTCCTTCACAAGACTTTCACTCATGGAATTCAAATATGGTCTCATCAATAGGGTCTAACCACTTTAAGGCCTTTATGAGGTCAAACTCAATAACATATTCCATATCAAAAAATAAGAGAAGCGTATTTCCACAACAAAACTATGTTGATTTTTCTTTATATCAATGTAATTGTAAAAATATAAATACATGAAGGCTTTGCCTAAAGTTATACACAATACCTTATTGCAATCATAACTAGTTGAGAAAATATCTCAACCACACACAAAACTAGGAGCTAATTTATCTCTCATCTAACAACCTCCTAAAACCACTCAAAAGGCTATTCACATAGAGATATTCTCTACTTGAAAATAACCAATACAATAACAAATTATGTGACTAAATACTAACACACAAGGCAAGTATGAGTTAACTATTCTAATACTCCCCCTTAATGAGTACTTGTTTTTTCAATTAATATCTTCATTATTCTCTAGTCTATTATAACAAATGTTTTTTTTAGATCCAAAGATGGTCCCACACTGAAAAATATTCATTTCGCTTGTCCTTGTATTTGTATTTCGTACCTCAAGCATATTCACCACCAAACTGTCAAAGTCCATATAAATGAACAACCATCCCCCAAAATACATGGGTACCCAACTATTGTAATTGCCAGTCTAGTAGGAAATCCTTCACCTACATGGTTCATTCAACTCCTTGATGAACTCCCGCTAAATGTGCAAACAACTTTGGCAGCAATTTCCAAGAACTAACCAGTGTAATTGATGCACCTTGATCTCTACTGACATATGTTCCTTGAATATTACTTGGTCTTATTTGGACACACCCAATCCAATATCACCCAAAGTATACAACTAGTGAATGGATCACCTAACACACGGGTGTTAGCAACCCCTTATACTAATGAACAACCTCACCTTCAAGGAAACTCAACAATAAACATAAAACCTCCAATCATGAATCTAATGACACACAACTATTGTTGAATATCGCACCATGGGTCTAATGCACCATAGCCAAACCAAGGGTATGAGATACACATGCATATATAGGCTTTACAACCGTATGCCCAATTACATTACACAAATTTTAAACTTTGCCCCAAATACCATAGGTCCATAATACTTGACTTTGTTGATTTATTCTTCCTTATTCTCCTTTGGAGTCATGCATATAATTATTGTCTTCATCTTTGTCTTCAACAATCTATATCCTACAAAACAAACTTGTCCAATATTGGAGTGCCTAATTCCAATATGGACAAATCCTTGCGACACTAAGTTAGGAGATTCAATGTTATTTCCCACCACAAAATGCTTCCTGAGAGCTAGACATTTTGACATTTTAAAATTGTAACTTCGAAGAATATTCTAATTATATTTGAGTTATTATTTTATAGATCAAATCCCCTTTTGCGGATTGATCAAGTCGGGTCTTGTATAAGATCAAATCCCCTTTTTTGGATTGGTCAAACTGTATTTGCATGGTGGTATATGTAAAGTCAGCCCCTAGTAATTAGAAAGTGGTTTTAGCCACTTCTAGGAGACGTTGGCTCAACCAAGTGAAGAGACACAACCCTAGAACCATCTCACACTTGTAT
Source organism: Picea glauca (assembly GCA_000966675.3). Taxonomy (NCBI): domain Eukaryota; kingdom Viridiplantae; phylum Streptophyta; class Pinopsida; order Pinales; family Pinaceae; genus Picea; species Picea glauca. The sequence goes on from JZKD02S1595448.1 coordinate 3,573, forward strand.
TTATATGTGATTTTGGTGTCTCATTTACACACACTCACTCACTCATCTAGTGTGCATATCTTGAAGGAAGTTGCAGTTGCGGGAGGAAGGAGAAGAGAGGTGCATGCTCTGTCTTGGTCTATCTTTGGTGTTTTTGTCTTAGTCTTGGAATTGTATTGGAAATATATTATTGAGGAAGTTTTTGTTGTGTTTTCTCCCCCATGAGGGTTTCCCAGGATAAAATGTCGTGTACCTTGTGATTGTGTTTCTTTCGGTGATCCTCTTTATACTGTTGTTTTGAAAATGCATTGAATGCTCATGTAATTTGGAAATAACCTAATAACAATAGTAAAAACTTAACATGGTATCAGATCTTGACTGAATAGATCATATTTCACTGGGTATCTAGACGTCACTATTATAGTACAAGAAAATTAGGGCTTTTTACTGAAGAGGAATTTTAGACCAAAAATCACCTTGGGAAGTCCACCCTTCCCTAGTGCATCTTTTGGCAGCTTGAGCGAACTTTTTCAGTGGCTAGATTCTCTGGAAATTTAAACCCTAGTTTTGACTGGTACCAGAAAACCAAAAATCCAAAACCAGTACCAGTACAGAATTGCATAGGTCAAGTTTCAAGGGGTAAAACTTGGAATTTTTTGAAATAGTTAGCTCCAACAAACCCGCCTCAGCCCAATGCATCTCCTGGTAAGCTCAGTTTCATTTTTTGAGCACTTTCATTTTCTGGTCATTTTCTTAACTCCGGGTCAATATGTCTGCAAGCACCAAGCTTGTTGACAAGCTAGAAGGTGTGGAAAATTTATGTGCCTGGAAGTACATAACTGGACTCATTCTTGCAGAGAATGACCTTGCAAACATAAAACAAAATGCATCCAAAGAGAAGTACAAGAAGGATATGATTAAGGATAAAAGGATAATTGCATATTCCATTAAATACCACTTGATCCCTCAAGTGTCTTCTAAGAATATTCCAAAAGATATGTTTGATGCCCTAACCATAATGTATGAAAGAAAGAACATCAACCGGAAGATGGACTTGAGAACCCAACTCAAGAATACAAAGATGCAAAAAGGAGAAACGGTTCAAGACTATTTCTCTAGGGTTTGTCAATTAAAGGAATAGTTAGAGGCAATTGGATATGACTTATATGAATATGAAATCGTGATGATAACTCTTAATGGTCTCACAAGACCTTGAGATTCCTTCATCCAAACTATTTGTGCAAGAAAAGACAAACTCCAATTTGACAGTTTATGGGAAGAATGTGTTCAAGAAGAAGCAAGAATGTCCAACCGAGAAGTTGTCCTATTAAGAGATGAATATCAATCCCTATCTACTCATGCTAAGGGTGGAAAGGGAAAGTCTCATTTTAAAAATGAGACCCACTTTCATAAAGAGTCTCACTCTCCAAAGATAATCCAGAAATATCATAAGGGTCAAATAAAGGGAAAAGATTTTTCCTCCTACCAATGTTATCATTGTTATAAGATGGGACACATTGCTAAGAATTTTCCTACAAGAAGGGAAGAATACAAGAGGATAAATACTAAAATACATCATGCCCATGCAACCGAAGATGATGAGCCACCCAAGAATTTAGCTAAAGAAGAGATTGAAGAATATGTTTTGTTTTTCGCTCTCTCAATATTTGTGACACATGGAGAGGATACTTGGTTCATAGATAGTGGTGCCTCTAAGCACATGATAGGTCAGAAGAACACTCTCTCCAGCCTTATAGAAAAGGACTCCCCCTAGAAATATTCACTTGGAGATGATTATCAATACCCTATCAAAGGAATGGGAGAAGACACCTACAAAATTGATTCAAGAACTTCGATGAGAATGAAGGATGTACTATATGTACCAAGTTTGAAAAAGAACTTACGTTTTATTTCAGCCCTAGATAAGAAAGGTTTCAGGGTTGCTTTCATAGATGGTAAATTTCTTATGTGGTCTAAAGGAAAAACTATAGAATATCCAGTTATTATTGGAATAGAAGAAGTTGGTTTGTACAATTTAAAGGGTCACTCAAATGTAGCTTTGACTCACTCTACTAAAATTCCTTTGAACTTTGGCATAGAAGACTAGATCACATCAACTACAAAGCCTTACCATATGTAAGAAAAGTAGTTACATGTTTACCAGAACTAAAGGTTGATCATGAAGTTGTATGCAAGGGACGTGCACAAGGAAAGAACATAAAGAATCATTTTCCAAAGAGCAACAGTAAAGAAAAAAGAATTATATAACTTGTCCACTCATATGTATGCGGTACAATGCCATCAACCTCTCTAATTGGGTATGTATACTATGTATATTTTATTGATGATTACTCTCTTAATATTTGGGTTTATTTCTTGAATTCAAAAGATGAAGTACCTGGAAAGGTCAAGGAATTCAAAGCCTTGGTATAAAATCTCTCTGAAAGGAAAATCAAGATACTCATGTCAGATAATGGAGGAGAGTACACTTCAAATGAATTTGGAATATTTTGCAAAGATGTTGGGATTAAGAGGGAGCTCACCACTCCCTATAATCCTCAACAAAATGGTTTAGAAGAAAGAAAGAATAGAACGATTATGGAAGCAATAAAGATTATGATTCACGATCAAGATCTTCTAATGCACTTATGGGCTGAAGCAGCAAGAACAACAGTATATGTCCAAAACATATTATCCCATAGTTCACTTGGATTCAAAACTCCCAAAAAAATGTTCACTAGAACAAAGCCAAAAGTAAGCCATCTCAAAATATTTGGTTGTCCAGTATTTGTACACATTCCAAAAGAAAAGAGAACTAAGTTGGATCCTTCGAGAAAGAAGGGAATAGTTTTTGGATATTGTGAGGTCTCTAAGGCCTTCAGAATTTACATACCAGGTTACCATCATATTGAGATCAATAGAGATGTAACCTTTGATGAAGATGAAACACTCAAAAGATCAAGGAAATTCCAGCTTGAAGAAGTATATGAAGAAGAACCTGTAGCTCCCAGAGTTGCAGAACCCCTGAAGGAAGTTATTGTTACCCTTGATGATGAGATTCCAGAAGATCATGATATGATAGAATCTCAAGAACCTCCCCATATGACAATCTATCACAAAAGAAATTCATCTTGGGCAAAATAACTTATTCAAGATGTAGAAAAGTATGGTGTCCCATAAGGAACGATGAGACAAAGAAAGAAACCTAAGCCATTTGTTGATGTCAAAGAACTAGAGAGTCTCTAACACTAACATCTCGACCTCCCATGGGGCTAGACGGGAATGTCACCTTGGGTTTAGAGCCCCAACAAGAAAACACATTAGACTCTAAGCTAAATCTCCTCTTACCTAAAGTCCAAGCATGAAATCCTTTTTGCTTTATATTTTTTTATAATATTTAATTTTATACATTTATGTATGAGTTCATAAAATTAAAATAATAAAATTAAATATTATAAGAAATTAAACAACTAAAGGAAATGTACAAGAAAGAATAATAATTTTGTATTTATTTTGTAAGAAAATATCTAAAAACAAAACTAATGAACAATTGATAGAATAAGGTTAATGCTAAAGTGATTTAATTAAAAAAAAGTTTATGAAACAAGAAATTAGTTTTAAAGACTACAAAAAATAAATTAGAGTTGGTGATATAATATTTTTAATTTTCTTTAAAAGTCAGAATGTTATAAATAATAAGAATACTAAAACAAATAAAATTAACAAAGGAAGTAAACAAAAGTTTGTACCTATTAAAACTAAAGTTGACTAATAAATAAAAAAATGAAAGGACTTATATACACAACTTTACAAAAGTAATAGATCCATTAGTTTATTCTTCTTTATTTTCTTTTTAAAATTTTAAATGTTGAATCAAGAAAAATATGAAGAAAGATGAAGTTTTAAATAAATAAAGTAAACAAACAATTCCAGAACGCAAAAGATTTTGATCTTTAATTAAAAATGTTCCCCATACAATTTTTGGAGTTTCGGAATTTACGAATCTCTGCGTAGACTTGGGTCAGGTATTTAGCCTTTAGCCATTCTAGAACAAAGTTAAAATAGAAAGACCAAGAGCGAAAGAAAGAAGAAATCTAAGCCAAAATGGAATGGAGCAATGGTGGTGATAACACAAGGTGAGAACCTGCATATCAAAAATTGATTAGCACTAAAATAAAATCAGGCTTAAATACAACAAACTGACAAGTAAACAATTCACCTTATGAGAACCAACAAAGCTCATCCTCACTTCATCCATTTGTTTCTTTACAAGACTCCCTGCTGCCAACAATTCCGTCAATCCCTACTGAAAGTATAGAGAATGAATAATAATTTTAAAGAGGAAAACCTCACTGCACTCCAAGCATACCTCTCCCAATTTTTATTTTTTTTTAAAGTTGGTTGCATTTTGCATGTTAAATAATGTTTGATGAGAAGATTGAGTAGTTAGGGTGGTTTTAAACTTAACTAATTGAAGGTATAGGCCTAAACCGCCTCTTCTCTTTCCATTTAATAATAAATATTTAGAATGAAATAAAATTTATTGTTATTTATCTTTTATCCACACGTAAATTTGTTTGCTTCCTTGTAGCTTTGTTACTCGCTCTGTCATGTTACCCCTTGATTCTTCTGCCTATCTGTTTTCTAGAATCATATGCATAGTAATCAACTACTCTTCGAGCAGTAATTTCTACTTCAGCAATCAGAGTATCATCCATTTGCAATGTTTTCTAGAATCATATGCACAATAATCAACTACTCTTCGAGTAGTTATTTCTGCTTCAACAATCAGAGTATCATCCATTTGCAATATTATTTCTCGCTTTTCCATTTTCATTATTATTTCTCTAATTCACAGAGGAAGCCAACCAGCAACCATAACATTGAATCTACATATCTACGTTTTAGTTGATGCCTTGCTACCTGAGACAATGGATCAATCAATGAATCGCTCAAATCAGTAATTCAAATATGAGTAGGATTGATGCAGACCCCCTATCCCTCCTGACGGTTGCGTGACCTCCAGGTCAGGATCTTCTGGTTCACAGCCAAAATGGCTCTTCTAGTTCTGAGCTGGAACCTCCCTCTTCAAATCCACAGTTCCTTCTCTATGTTCGCATGCGCGACCAAGCGCTAGGCTCATGCTCTCCACTCCTTGTGACTGTGGGTACGACCACAGACTTGGCCCAAAAGGCGCGATGTGTTTCGCGACCCCGGGCTTTCCAATATGATGAGTCCTTGGCTCCTCCAAGTCCTGAAACTTCGATGAGGGCTAACAGAGGTTAGCTTCTCCCCTTTCCCAACTCACGTGACCACACACCCGTGACCACAAGCTTTACCATGAAAGCGTGTCGTGGTTTGCAGTATCAAAACCTGCGATACAAGGCGCCTGACCCCTCCAAGTCACGAATGTCGAAATCCCGATGACGCAAGATCTACGGATCAAATCTCTCTTGGATCGACGGCTACGCTTATTTCGGTGTTTCGCGACTTCGTGTCTTACGAAGTTGTCCACTCCTCTTCCCGGTCAAAAAATCACGAAATCTCCCCTCACTACAAAGCGACGGCTCTTGACCTTCGAATATTTGACAGCTCTAATCTTTTTGGGGTTCCACCGGTCGAGAGTCCCATGTTGTTGACCCTTCTACTCCCAGTTGCCGAAATGTCGAAAGCTTGAGGAAGTTAATCAATGGCTCAGAACGCCCTCTAGATATACGGTCAGATCTCTTCCCTGTCACTAACCTCCTCGCAACTCCACTTGATCCAATGGCTTGCAGGGTCTCGCGTCCCTCCTCCTAAACTTTCACTCACTTCAGAATCAGGAGACCTTCTAAGTCTTCGAAGGCTCGGCCTTCGCTTCTTCCGGGAAATGGGTTCCTGGATCTCGATAACACTTTCCAACATGTTGTTCCTCCTGATATTTGTCTGGTTCAGACTTCGATTTCCCGCGCACTCCTTGCGTCTAAGGGATTTCGATAACTCAGATCCACGATATTTCTCGTAGAGAAATTCCTCCTGATTTCTTTGCGTTCCTCTCTGGCTCGATGCACACCTTGCAGAGCTTCAAATGAAGAGAAACAATTGAAACTGAAAACTAACAGTCACAGTTTCGTTCTCCTCTATGGAGATTCATTCACTTGTTCATGAAAACAGAAATAATAGGAAAAATCGCAAATAATATTCACACACACGCATTTGGATCAATTTTCCTTCTATTATATTCACCAGTGTGGAAACGGATACTCCTTAACATATTTTGATTACAATAGCTTTTTGAAGCTTGGGGCTTCTGCTAACTTGCCTACTCTAAAATTCATCCTATGTTATCTTAGTCCAGTCGCACTTTAGAGACGTAGTGGAAACTCCTGCTCCGCTTGCAATTTTCAAAACGTGCCTCAAAGGGTAAAATTTGACACTAGTTTAAGTATGCCCCCAAAGGTAAATTCTGGCACTGAGTTAAGGCGGATTTCAAAATCGACTGCAACTGT
>JZKD02S1595449.1:0-10039 GCA_000966675.3 Picea glauca
GGGTGAGGGTGGGGGTGGGGTGGGGTGGGGGGAATAATAGAGAAAACTTAATAAGTTTTCTCTATTATTCACCCCACCCCCATGTTAATATATGAGTGTGGGGGGTGTGAGGAATAATAGAGAAAACTTATTAAGTTTTCTCTATTATTTCCCCCACCCCTAAGTTTTCTCTATTATTCCCTGCACGCCCACACTCATATATTAAGTTTTCTCTATTATTTCCTCCACCCCCACCCTCATATAATAAGTTTTATTTATTATTCCCCTGACCCCGACCCTCATATATATGAGGGTGGAGATTGGGGGGAATAATAGATAAAACTTATTATTATTTCGCCCATCCCCACCCTCATATAATAAGTTTTATTTATTATTCCCCTCACCCCCACCCTCATATATATGAGGGTGGGGATTGGGGTGAGGGGAATAATAGAGAAAACTTAATATATGAGGGTGGGGGTGGGGGGAATAATAATAATTTTTCTCTATTATTCCCCTCACCCCAATCCTCGCCCTCATATATATGAGGATGGGGATTGTGGTGGGGGGAATAATAGAGAAAAATTGATATATGAGGGTGAGGTGGGGGTAATAATAGAGAAAACTTATTATTATTCCCCCCACCTCCACCCTCACCCTCATATATTAAGTTTTCTCTATTATTCCCCTCACCCCAATCCCCACCCTCATATATATGAGGGTGGGGGTGAGGGGAATAATAAATAAAACTTATTATATGAAAGTGAGGGTGAGGGTGGGGGTGGGGGGAATAATAATAAGTTTTATCTATTATTCCCTTGACCCCCACCCTCACCCTCATATGAGCATGGTGGGAATAATAGAGAAAACTTGTATGAGGGTGGCGGTAGGGAGAATAATAGAGAAAACTTATTAAGTTTTCTCTATTATTCCCACACTCCCACCCTCATACGAGGTTTGGTGGGTCAGGAGAGGTACAAAATAAGTTTCGAATAGGAGGTTATCCCAATGAACGCATTGTTATGTGAGGGTGGGGGTCGGGGGGTAATAGAGAAAAATTAATGAGTTTTCTCTATTATTACCCCCACTCCCACCCTCATATGAGGTTGGATGGGTCAATAGAGGAGTACATTAAGTTTTGAATAGGATGTTATCCCAAGCAACACTTCGCTATGTGAGGGTGGGGATGAGCGCAATAATATAGAAAACTTAATAAGTTTTCTCTATTATTTCTCTATTATTTCCCCCACCCCCCCCCCCCTCATATATGAGGGTGGGGGTGGCGGGAATGATAGAAAAAACTTAATACATTAAAAGTCAAATGGAATGATATAGCTCTTAGCTTTCCTTCGGCACTATTGAGGTCATTTCCCGCTTCTGAAAATTCCCTCCCCTTTTATATTCTCCTGAATTATTTTCTCCCTTTCTTTTCACTCTTCTACACTTACCCATTTTTCTGTTTTCTTTGTTCCCTCTTAATATCACTTTCTAGTTGTACACTTAGTCGCATTTTTAGACTGCGGGTTCCCGGGTTGGCAGACTTACAGTTTCTCATCTTCGTCTATAACTTCACATCACGAGTCTAACCGACCATCGTGTTGTCCCATACTTAGTCGATTCTACGATCACGGGTTCTCGAGTTGGGGGGATCGAGCTTTCATGCTCCCGTGTTCTGTGATAGACACATTGCACCAAAAATTTCCACGATCTACATTTCGATCCCTGGACTCCCGGAACTTCCAAAAGTTTCATTCCACCTATGTGAGTTCATCCGACCAACATGTTGTCCCATACTTAGCCAATTTCGCACCTCATACCATCGCAGACTCGTGGGTTCCCGAGTTCACAAAAAGTATCAAATCACATATTGCTCACATCCGTCCCCGCCACCCTTGTGCCCTTCCCAATGCTCATTTACAATGCTTTTAATGCTAATAACTTACCACATAGGTTCGAAAGGATGGTCATTAATAAGCAAAAGGCTTGAAGAGATATCCTATTAAAACGCATTAAAAGAGGATTTACGAAGGATTATATTATCCCCTCCAGTGTTCATTTTTAATATAATTTGGAGCAAGGGAACGTTCTCGACAACTTATGGCAGCAACTTGACAATAGTTCTGTGGAGATACATTAAATATTTTTGGGCATGAGGATCAGATTTTTCAATGGTCGAGGGAATATTCCTATTATTCATCTTGTTCTGCCAATAAGGAAGTAATCTGGGCATCTGGAATTGCACGCAAGTTGTGTCCCGGAAGTCTTTGATTGTAAGGAGTTGGTAACCTAGTGCGTTGAGAGATATATTCCAAGCCAGTGGATCATTCAGTTGCGGGACCATTTCCTTGTCTCTCTATCACCTCGGGTATTCCGTAAGATGTTGAGAATTCTCAATCCAACGCTCACCTTCAAAGGTGAAGATTGCAGGGAGTTCTTAAAAAATCATGACAATGGACTAGCCCTCTTACCTGAATTCCTAGAGAACCCAATGGTCATCCCCAAGGACATCACAAGATTGTAGGTTGGCTCATTTAAAAATCCCTTCCGGGAAATTGCATGGCTTTTTATGAGGATAACAGGACAAGAAACCACAACCAGCATTTCCTGAATGATTCTTTACATTCTATATTTTACGGTCAATTTGGGGTAAGTTTATTTCCATTGAAATATCTTCCCAATTGTCGCAATACAAGAAGGAGAAGAAATTATTTATGTCATCTTATTTAGTTTTCACGATAGCGCATTGCTGTCAGTTCTCGAGATTATTTTTGTGCAAGAAGGTAAATTGTGAATTCAACCCAGTAACCTTATGGTATCAAACAATATGGAGGCACAAGGCCTCCCATCATTTTTATGAAGTTTTTAATGATTTTGTCTCAGTTTTTAAATATTTTTTGTTTGGAAATGATGCTCCCCGGATGTCTGACCAAGCGAGTAAGTTCCTGGATAGGAAATGGACACTAGAACAAATGGATAATTATAACGTTATAAGGATTTTTGGGTCCAAGGAAAATCCTTCCTTCCTTCCATGCCATATATCTGACAAAATGTTTGTTGTTGAAATAGCAAGGCAGTACAATTACTGGTTGCATTTTTTTCCATGACAAGAGAAAAAATCAATTCATACCTCTGCCTTGAAAAGTTGGGGATTTCATATTCAAAAATATGAACAAGATTGATGAATTCGCAAGCCACTTCCACAGCCTTAAATTAAAATATGTTGAAAAAGTAAAAGGGTTCGACCCTAGTGGTATTTTTTTACAACATCTATTGGTTGTTGGTTTCAACAATTTTTTCATTAATGTTATTCTAAATAAATATGGAGACAATGCCTCAAGCACTCTCGCTCATGACATTGGCGACCTGGAAACGATACTCGGCACCAATGAGTCATACAAGCAGAGAGGAAAAGGTCAGGGTGAGAAAAGTGCCCAATCCTCGACTTCCATGCCAAAGAGTACAACATCTCGGAGTAGTGCTCCAACGACCCACCAAAGTAAGAAAGTAACCCACAGTTCTTCAGGCGGAGGAGGAGACAAGAACCCTCCTTCCAAAAAAAATTAAAGTTCTCATAAACTTCCCTTGAGGAAGAAAATANTCCTATTAAAACGCATTAAAAGAGGATTTACGAAGGATTATATTATCCCCTCCAGTGTTCATTTTTAATATAATTTGGAGCAAGGGAACGTTCTCGACAACTTATGGCAGCAACTTGACAATAGTTCTGTGGAGATACATTAAATATTTTTGGGCATGAGGATCAGATTTTTCAATGGTCGAGGGAATATTCCTATTATTCATCTTGTTCTGCCAATAAGGAAGTAATCTGGGCATCTGGAATTGCACGCAAGTTGTGTCCCGGAAGTCTTTGATTGTAAGGAGTTGGTAACCTAGTGCGTTGAGAGATATATTCCAAGCCAGTGGATCATTCAGTTGCGGGACCATTTCCTTGTCTCTCTATCACCTCGGGTATTCCGTAAGATGTTGAGAATTCTCAATCCAACGCTCACCTTCAAAGGTGAAGATTGCAGGGAGTTCTTAAAAAATCATGACAATGGACTAGCCCTCTTACCTGAATTCCTAGAGAACCCAATGGTCATCCCCAAGGACATCACAAGATTGTAGGTTGGCTCATTTAAAAATCCCTTCCGGGAAATTGCATGGCTTTTTATGAGGATAACAGGACAAGAAACCACAACCAGCATTTCCTGAATGATTCTTTACATTCTATATTTTACGGTCAATTTGGGGTAAGTTTATTTCCATTGAAATATCTTCCCAATTGTCGCAATACAAGAAGGAGAAGAAATTATTTATGTCATCTTATTTAGTTTTCACGATAGCGCATTGCTGTCAGTTCTCGAGATTATTTTTGTGCAAGAAGGTAAATTGTGAATTCAACCCAGTAACCTTATGGTATCAAACAATATGGAGGCACAAGGCCTCCCATCATTTTTATGAAGTTTTTAATGATTTTGTCTCAGTTTTTAAATATTTTTTGTTTGGAAAGGATGCTCCCCGAATGTCTGACCATGCGAGTAAGTTCCTGGATAGGAAATGGACACTAGAACAAATGGATAATTATAACATTATAAGGATTTTTGGGTCCAAGGAAAATCCTTCCTTCCTTCCATGCCATATATCTAACAAAATGTTTGTTGTTGAAATAGCAAGGCAGTACAACTACTGGTTGCATTTTTTTCCATGACAAGCGAAAAAAGCAATTCATACCTCTGCCTTGAAAAGTTGGGGATTTCATATTCAAAAATATGAACAAGATTGATGAATTCGCAAGCCACTTCCACAGCCTTAATTTAAAATATGTTGAAAAAGTAAAAGGGTTCGACCCTAGTGGTATTTTTTTAGAACATCTATTGGTTGTTGGTTTCAACAATTTTTTCATTAATGTTATTCTAAATAAATATGGAGACAATGCCTCAGGCACTCCCGCTCATGACATTGGCGACCTGGAAACGATACTCGGCACCAATGAGTCATACAAGTAGAGAGGAAAAGGTCAGGGTGAGAAAAGTGCCCAATCCTTGACTTCCACGCCAAAGAGTACAACATCTCGAAGCAGTGCTCCAATGACCCACCAAAGTAAGAAAGTAACCCACAGTTCTTCAGGCGGAGGAGGAGAAAGAACCCTCCTTCCAAAAAAATGTAAAGTTCTCATAAACTTCCCTTGAGGAAGAAAATAAAAAACATTGTGAAAGAAGAGGAGGGACCTCGAGGAGAAAGCGATATCCATGAGCTCTCCCTCAAGGATATGTAACTCAAAATTAACATCGAGAAAGTGTTCCCCAATGTCGACGAGCTAGAGAAAACTACTCACCAGAAACCTCATATGGAGATAATTGAGACTGAGACCTTCGACGAAGACGAGTCTTTTGTATTTTAGAGCGTTGTTTTTTACAACGAGTCCAAAAATTTGATTATTGATAAAAGAGATGTAAAGAATAAAAAGGGGAAATCTCGTTCAGATATTAACCTATGGAACATGCGGCCTTCCCAAATTTCCCAAATACACCAAGCAATTGGAGATGCTCTAGATGATTCTATTGGAGTCCTTGAAGCAGAGAATGTCAGGTTGAAGGAGCGAATCAAAGAATTGGAGGAAGCTTTAATGCCTCTCCCAGTACTTGTTAGTCCTTTAGAAATGATTAGGACTACCACACCTGTGGAAAAATTAAAAGGATTGGCAATCCTTCTCACATCATCCCAAGGCTATGTGGAAAATAATATCAAGAAAAGAATGGAATTAATAACAAAGGATTTGGAGATGTCAAAGAGCATGGTCTCTTTTGGAATGAGAGCACATGCTTTTCATTAATATCTCTAGGCAAATTTGAAAAATGAGGAAGGTTTCTACTTCGATGGGGTTGTACCATTTGGTGTTAAATTTACCAATATGACAAAGTTGAGAAGAAGAGATGAGGATCTCCCTCCTCTGAACCGGATAAAACAACTAAACACATGTTGGAAGGAAAAGGTTAGAAACCTGAATATTATTATCCAAGCATGCAGTCGGGCCATAACCAGAAGAGAAGAATTCTTAAAGAAGATAATTGAGATAGATCTAACTAGGAGCACCAATGAGGTCTAGGACCCCAAATTGATACTCAACTTGTTGTTCTTAACCAAGAAAGCAATTGATGAACAAGTTGAGATCTTTAAAGGGTTACCATTTGAAAAATTCTAAAGCATTCTTGAGTATGATGAAGATGACGTGGAAAATCGGCTAGTTGACTATTCGACTAAAAATCAAGATATTGAAGAAGATTCGCGGGACATTTCTATTGATCTAAGGGACTTGGAAGGTGAACTCTTCAATATAAAAATCTGGTGTGAAATCAACGTGGCGCCAATGAGGAGATACATCGAGGAGTGGTTTAAAAAGGTTGTCGACAAGCTTACTGATGAAGGGCAAAGGACGGTTGAGACGGTTCCTGTAACCGTCAAGAAAAGCCATAAAAGGACAATAGAGAGCAAGTGACAAACCATGAGATACCATCATAGTAAGTTCATATTGATCACATCTTTTTTGTCTTTATCAAGCTCTTCATCTAGTTACTCCACCTCTTTAAATAGAAAGGTTTAACCAAAGACTGATAATTTCCTCTTTATTCTTACCAGGTCTTGTTTCCTTCCACCACCCACTTTCTTATTTCTATGAACTACATTCTTATACATATTTGTTTTATGGTCTGCAGGAGCCCAATCCCAGTCATTATGACAAACGCATTTTAATTTCATAGAATATGTATTGAACTATATATTTTTTAGAAATTCCAACAGAGCTATTTTGGGAACAATCTCGACTGTACTTTGTAACCCAGTTTTTTCTTAATATAAATTATTTGAGGTTGATCTATCCTTATCTCCATTTGAGTTGCCCATGTACTACTCTATCAAATTTTTCTTATGCATGCGGATCATTTTCTTTTAATTTTTATGTGATCATAAATCTTTATCCCTACAATGATGGATGTGAAGAAGTTTTGTTTATTTTCTTTAAATGTATGAATGTGTGTGTTTCCTCATCCATTCTCATGAACTCTCCTTTTAGAAAGGAAAATAAAAATATTTTATGTTTTATTTTACATCTATTTTACTTTCCTTTGATGGAATTCTTTAAAAGTCCCACATTTTACAAATCTCGGACAGAGGAGTACCGCCTCTATAAAAACACAGGAGGATTTGCATCCTCGTGAGGTTGTCATTTTAGTCCTAACGGATTCAAGCGTTAACATTTTTGGTGACCATACTGGGGACATGAACTGAAAATTCAGAACCTGGCCCAACGTTTTAATAATAATATATGACTTTACCTTAGGGTAATCAACCCCATTTAGAAAGTGGATTCAATAATCAACGAAGCATTTTGCACCAATTGTATAATCTGGTAATATCAACAGCCCAAACTCGAGAAGAGTTAGAAGAGTACTGGCAGATCTTAGTCCAAGAAGAAGAAAGATAAATCATATGAAGACAAAGGAAAGAAGAACGTCAAGATCAAAAAAATCAAAGATTGGCTAGAGCATCACAAGAACAAGGTAAAGATTGAAGTTGGACGAATACAAGGGACCCATTACCCAAAGTAAAAGTAAGCAACTCTTTGTCCTTAGAAGTGAAAAGTCTGATCCTGAAACCTCCCCAAAAATGGCAGCAAGAGACGAACGGCCCAGAATTGATCATCATGAGCAGAAACAAGGAGGTGAAAGAGATGTTGCAAGAAACCAAGGGATCCCAAGGTTTGGAAATAGAAGGAGGGTAAGAGATTCCCCTCTTAATCTCATAGGTGAACAACATGAACTCCCAGTTCTCCCTAAGGGCACCTTCAAGGAATTTTCTAGAGATGGGACAATCGATGCAAAGAGGCATCTTCATTTATTTCTTGATGTTTGTGACTTCCACTGAGTTGAATATGATAACGTCATGGTGAGGTCATTTTTGCAAACTTTATCAGAAAGAGCTTATAAATGGTATACAACATTGCCCAGTAGATCCATTTGCTCGTTTAATGACCTCAAATCTATGTTCCTAACCATGTTTCCCCCCCAATTTCCTACCATACCCTCCTCGAAGACTTCACCCAGATTGGGTTGAGGAAGAACAAAAGGATACGAGATTTTAATCTCAGGTTCAATAAGACCTTGAGTAGAATCCCAAAAGAAAATAGACCAAATGACCCGGTCATTATCGGTTGCTATAAGAATGCAATGCCCTCGAATGTAAAATATGCCATCATAACATCCCAAATGGATACTCTGGAGGAATCAATGACTAAGGCCACTGAGATGGAAGAAATTATGATTGAAACAGGCGTTGACCCCAACATTATACTAGGAAGAGTACAAAGGTAGATGGGAGGATTGAATATTGATAATCAAGGAGCTTCCATATCGAGAAAGAACAAAGAGTTTAAACCTTGAACAACTCATAATCAAATGGCGGGAGGAGGATTTTTTAAGGGAACCATACCTGACATAAAGGTTGATCCTGTGATCGCATGGGGAAAAAAGCAAAGAATTGAGATTGTGTAGATGAATAGAACCATCAAAAAGATGTAGAACGAAATAACCAGGCTAAGAAGGGGAGATAATTACATGTCAAACCCAAGAATGCCAATTCTCGAACAAAGGAGGAACCCTCCCCCCGAAAACAGAGTCAAATTCGAGAATATTGAAACCCCATCGATACCAAGGGTTCCCAAACAGCCCACTCCAAACACGGTTGTTTTGGATGATGTCTATGATGAGAAATTGACCAAGTAAAAATGTTATTACTTACTTGATGAAAGCTCTAAGATAGTGCAGATGGATGGATGAGAGGCATCCATGTATATATGTGGAGAGGGAAACAATGATCCTAACTCGTAAGAAAACATCGCCCAGACAAGAGGATTTGTAAATAGACCAAATAATAAAAGTGACTTTGACAAAGAAAAAGAAAAATCAAATGAAGAATTTTCGAATGAGAAGGTGACAGTTGGAACCACAAGGCAACACATTGCGACAAGATGAACTCAAATGACGTATAATTTTGTGGAGGACTTAAGTAAGTTTAGGATAACCTTTCCTTTTATGGAAGTGGTGAAGATTCCTCAGCAAAGGTAGAACATCTTGAAGTTGTTGGATGATCCATCAAAAAGAACAAAAGTTGTTGTTATCAGTCCAAAATAGAACAAGAGCCCGTCGACTGCTAAGGTGAGAGGTAAAATTCTACTCTTCTACACCTCAATTGAAAACCATGATGTTGCATTACATAATTTTTTAGTTGATACTGGTGCGACAAATAATATAATGCCACTTGCAGTCATTGAAGTGTTGGGCATGAGTTGCACTAAGTATTATGAAACTGGCAAGAGCATATACGCCATCGATTCTAGAAAAGTGTCGGCATACGGAGAAATCGAGGATTTTTATGCCTGGATTATAGCAGCTCCCCATATCATCACAGTTTTTAATATTATTGTGGTAGACCTGCCTCCAGCATATGGGGTTGTGTTGGGAAGAGATTGGAGCTCCATGATCGATGGATATATAATGAATGACGAAAGTTGTATGATGCTAGCAGACAAGGAGGGAGCAATTATTGAAGTGCCTCATGAGCCCAAAAAACCTTTCTCCTTCAAGAAGAAGGATAATGAATTAATGGTAGACTACATAGACGTCGAGATCAGAAACTATGCTATCTTGGACATGGAACAAAATAAAAACCTAGAACGAGTTCAAGACTTGGAGGCATGGAATGTTTATTTGAAGGCTATTGAAGAATGTCATTGGACGGAGCATGTTCTAAATCTGGGAACGGAGTTGGAATTTTTCTCATAAGCCTAGATAAGACGACGCATCCTCGTGCTATAAGTTTGCAGTTTCCATGCACGAATAATGAGGTAGAATACGAATCTTTGATCTAGGGGATGATCCTCACACAAAGAATGAAAATAGAACATCTCATTGTGACTGGAGATTCAGAGTTGGTCATCAACCAGGTTACCCAAAAGTACAAAATCAAAAAGGAAAGACTTCAACTCTATTTCAAAAGAGTTAATGAA
>JZKD02S1595450.1:0-10039 GCA_000966675.3 Picea glauca
GTAGCTACCATAATATCAACGACTTGTTGTCAACCAAAGTAGATTTCAAAGCCATCAATTTGATGATTGTGCTTGAATCTCCTATGACAATTAGAGATTTGACCATGGAATCGGTAGCAATACGCAAACCTTGAAAGAGGCCACAGGCCTTGGCTTGATTATTGGTTGAATTCCTTAAACCCCAAGCATAAGTTGTTTTGACTTTTCCTCTAGGATCAAGGATGATCCCCCCCACACCTGCCTCCCTTATAATAGGTGTTCTGTTACTAAAGTATATTGGGCTATTTTGTACTACTCGAGAAGTTAGCTATATCAAATTAGAACGAGTTTTGTAGCTTATATTAATGTGCAGACAGTAAAACGTTTTAAAGTAGCATGTGATGAACTTCAAGGGACCGTAGGAGGTTGCAATATCTAGTCAAAGGTAATTGAGTCAATCAATTTAGGTTTATCATAAGTCATAGTAGAATGCTCCGCAAAATCAAAATAATTGAATTATTTTAATTTTCTCTCTTATAAGAGTGAACTAAGTTTGGCTAAATTTTGTAGGTACATTTAGGCACTTATAGTCTAATTTCACTTCATGAATGCAAGTTACTTGGCTTTGTTTTCTGGCTATATTTCAAGCATTTCCTATGATTGTTTGGTTTCTTATTGTTCATGCTCACATAATTTGAGCCACCTGCCAGTTGCCACTCAAGTTTATTAATGAATTTGCTTCTCGTTACATTAGACATACAGTGTGTGAGCAATGCAAAACATACTCAAGTGAAAGGATTCAAATTTAGTATTTACGCTTTGGAAGTATTGTTCGATCTTTGTTCCATGTCGTCATCCTCTAGAAATAGGAAAAATAATGATCAAGTATTTCTTTGCCATGTGGTGCAAATGATTCCAAGGTAGCGGTTTTTGGAAGGATATTAAAGTTTGATTGTTAAGAATCAAAATTGGCAATTAGTCTTGATTGCTATTTCAAAGGGTTCTACAATGCACAATTCGTTATTGGGCAAAATCAAGATACATGTTTCTCTTAAAATACGACTAGAATTGGGTCCATAATTCCAACCTTGTAGAAGTTTAATGATCTTTCCCCTCCCTTCTATGCGAGAATATATAACGTAAACCCATCTTGAAGGTTTTGTTGGACTTTTGAGTGTTGATGTTTTGGTAGCTGTGGGAGGATCTTTCCCTCCTAGATGACCTTTCTTAGATGCAGAGAAGATTACAGAAGCAAGAGATCCATTGGACGGATATTGAAATACCCTAGAAGAGAAGTCGGCCCAGAAGAATAAAGTAATAATGAAAAGACACCTGTCGAGAGAAGAAGTCGGCCCAGTCTAGTGGCCAAGGAGACTATAAATAGAGGACGTCTTGGCTCATTTTTTCACTCACTCACACTCTCCCAGCTACACAGAAGCAAGGCACAAGTTTGGAGGAAGTGACGCAGTAGCTACAACTGCATAGTTTATTCTTGTTCAGTCTTTTGGTATCTCTCTCTTGTGCGCTACTCCTTGAGGAGGTGCGCTACCTTTGTATGGTGTTGGTGCTGCAACTGTGGTGGTATTTCTTGTTGAGCTAGCACTTGTGCTAGGGTTTATCTGATTGGACTTGCTTTGTGAACAGAATCTATCTAAGAAAGGTTGCTGGGTTTTTCCCAGGATAAATCTCTTGTGTTCTTTTTGTCTCTTGTTTATGCTGCTACTGCTCAATACATGATATATATATGTTAATGATAAAGAAGTAAAAGAACACAAGTAACCTAATGCTTTGTAAATAAGGAAGCTCTAACATGGTATTAGAGCTGGTTACCTTCAGAACAGTTTGACTATTGGAAGGAAGATCGCTACAGCAACACCTTGCAACACCTTGCTGCTGCAATACTTTGTCAAGATCGTTGAGCACTATCCCAAGTTCGTTGGGGATAATTCCTTCGCAAAGCAATGCGCCCTAACCTAGCACACCCCCTGAAACCCTCAACGCACAGTTTGGTAAAGTTTGAAAAATTGAGTTTTTTCAATGCTAGGGTTTCTACCAGCGAAAAATGTCAACCAACATGAGAGTTGAAGATAGATTGGATGGAGCAGACAACTTCAGATCCTAGAAGCACATAGTTCTCCTCATTCTAGAAGATAATGATTTATTGGATCATGTCAAGTAGGTGCTTCCAAAACCTGAAGAAGAAGACGCCAAAGCAAAGTTAAGGAAGAATGAGGTCAAGGCCAAGAGGATCTTGACAAACTCAATAAAGGATCATCTGATACCTAATGTATTAGAACTGAAGACACCGAAGGAAATGTTTGATGCCCTAACCAGACTTTATGAAAGTAAGAATACTAGTCGAAAGCTTACTCTAAGGCATCAACTCAGAAATGTGACAATGAACAAACCAGAAACAGTAGCCAACTATTTCATGAGAATCTCGCAGATCAAGGACCAGTTAGCAACCATTGGAGATCTAATAGAAGATGTTGAACTCGTGACTACTACACTCAGATTTCCCTCCTCTTGGGACCCATTTGTTCAAGGGATTTGCGCCAGAAGAAGATTGCCCAAATTTGACAAGCTGTGGACGGACTGTACCCAAGAAGAATCCAGGTTGATATCCAAATCACAAAAGATTAATGATGATGAAAATCAAGCACTTGCTTCTCAAGCGAGGAAGAGAAAGGAAAGGGAAGAAGGAAGCTCGAAGAACCCTAAGAAACCACGCTACAGGAAGGATGCGTCAAATATCAGATGCTACAACTGCAAGGAGATGGGACATTATGCTGCACAATGTCCTCTTAGAAATGAAAAGGGAAAGAAGAAGCACCATGCACATGTTGCAGATGCTAAAGAGCAGGATGAAGAGTATGTCCTTTAGCCAGTAGTGTGGTTTGCATATCAAGTTTGATATTTCTTTATATTGCTGCAGTTTAAGTATGCGTTGTAACTAGAGTAGCAATCCTTATTGTCATTGTTATTGCTAGCTTAGTAACACTTGATTATTGTTGGTACGATTACCATTAAGTAAATGCTCATTGTTTAGTATTAATGATGCACTTGTCTGCAAGATGAATTTGATCTCCTCTAGGAGATGTTCTTAGTTGACCTTGTTCCAGGCAAGTTATCTTGTAAACACCATGGTGGTTACCATGGAGATATTGTTGTTCTTGTTTCTTGTTCCGGGCAGGTCACAGGTAATAGCCTTGAGAGGGAGCTATAATGACGGTTGCATGAGGTAACATGAAGCAGACTATCCAGACATAGAATTGTGCACATTCATGTAATGAAGGAGAAGAAGAGGTCAACACATGCAGAGGAAGTAGATGACTCCATTGCTTCAGAGGGAGTTAAGCTTTAGAGGGAGCATGCAGACTCAGAGTGAGCCTGATCTCAGAGAAAGTCAATTGCTTAGAGACTTTCATTAAGAAAGTATTCCTCTTTAGATTCAGATTCAGATGGGAGAGACGTTCTATTAGGGCTGACAGACAGGACTCTAGATCAAAATCTTCATAGACTTTGAGGACATATGAGACCTCCTGGGAGGATTCCCTTTTTTCAGTGAAGGAAGCCAGTTAGAAGGACTGGATGTGGACCTTTTACCTTGATTCTGAGACATGTACATCAGTTGACAACAAAACATTTTGTTGAGATACCTACGTGGTACAAGTAGATATGGATTGGGATATGCCCCAGATGGAGATGTGAAGCTGCAAAATTATACAGACTCTGATTGGGCAGGGAGTGCAGTGGATCGGTAGAGTACTTTCGGTTGCTCCTTCAGTTTGGGATCAATGTGATCTCATGGTTGAGCAGGAAGTAGACGACAGTGGCACTTAGTACACCATAAGCAGAGTATACAGCGACCAGTATTGCATGCCGTGAAGCAACGTGGCTTTGGAAGTTTCTTGCAGGACTTCAATCGAGACACGATGCAGAAAGGAGCTGTGAAGCTCCAGTACACATCCATAGATGAGTAACATCGAGCAAACATTCTCCCAGATTGGTCATGTTGATTGACCAAGGGAGAATGATACATGCACTCACATGATTAGCCATGCTGATTTGGCTAGTGGTGAATGGCCCAGGTATAGTCTTTCTCCTATTAGTCATGCTGATTTGACTAGGAGCGGAAAGATTCGAGGTGCTGAATGTCCACTCTCGTTGAGAGGGAGGTGTGTTGTTTCTTTTCATGCCGACTAACCCCTCTAGCTAAGGGTTCCCTGGATCAGTCTTGCGACTGAGGGGGTAATGCACTGTCGGACCTGATGAGAGAAGAAACATCACACGCATAGTCGTGAGGACTATGGGAGTAGCTTCGTGCTACTGGATGAGACTATAACTATGGCTGATGGCATATTGTAGTAGCTGTGTGCTACTAGCTGATTGCTGCATAGTTATAGAGACATCGACTATGATTATGGCTGATGGCATATTGTAGTAACTGTGTGTTACAAGCTGATTGCTGCATAATCATACGTATGACTATGGCTGAGGGCATGTTGTAGTAGCTGTGTGCTACTAGCTAATTGCTGCATAGTCATACGAATCCTGACTATGGATGAGGGCATATTATAGTAGCTGTGTGCTACTAGCTAATTGCTGCATAGTCATACAGATCTTGGCTATGGCTGAGGGCATATTGTAGTAACTGTGTGCTACTAGCTGATTGTTGCATAGTCATGGAGGTGGCAGACTATGATTATGGCTGAGGGCATATTGTAGTGGCTGTGTGCCACTAGCTGATTGCTGCATAATCATAGAGACTGTTGTATTGCATGATGGTTTTGATTGCAGGAGAGAGACATCGTGTCTCTGGATAGTAGTTGTGTGCTACTTGGAGTGGTTGTGCACCACTGGATAGTAGTTATGTACTACTATGGATCGACATAGTCATGTTCTACTAGATGGCATTGTAGTAGCTATGCTCTACTAGCTGATTGCCACGGAGACTACTAGTTCACATTGGGAGTAGCTGTGTGCTACTTGATTGCAGAGACCGTGACAGACGATTCGAGCTACTGATGGTATTGTGGCACTAGTGTGCTACCAGCTGATTGCAGAGTAGTCAATGGACTACTAGATGAAGACATCGTGAAAGATGCCTCCCTAGCTAAGAGGGAGTGTTGATGTTTTGGTAGCTGCGGGAGGATCTTTCCCTCCTAGATGGCCTTTCTTAGATGCAGAGAAGATTCCGGAAGCAAGAGATCCATTGGACATATATTGAAATACCCTAGAAGAGAAGTCGGCCCAGAAGAATAAAGTAATAATGAAAACACACCTGTCCAGAGAAGAAGTCAGCTCAGTCTAGTGGCCAGGAAGACTATAAATAGAGGATGTCTTGGCTCATTTGTTCACTCACTCACACTCTCCCAGCTACACAGAAGCAAGGTGCAAGATTGGAGGAAGTGACGCAATAGCTGCAACTGCACAGTTTATTCTTGTTCAGTCTTTTGGTATCTCTCTCTTGTGCACTACTTCTTGAGGAGGTGCGCTACCTTTGTATGGTGCTGGTGCTGCAACTGTGGTGGCATTTCTGGTTGAGCTAGCACTTGTGCTAGGGTTTATTTGATCAGACTTGCTTTGTGAACGAAATCTATTTAAGAAAGGTTGCTGGGTTTCTCCCCCATTTGNAGATGAAGACATCGTGAAAGATGCCTCCCTAGCTAAGAGGGAGTGTTGATGTTTTGGTAGCTGCGGGAGGATCTTTCCCTCCTAGATGGCCTTTCTTAGATGCAGAGAAGATTCCAGAAGCAAGAGATCCATTGGACATATATTGAAATACCCTAGAAGAGAAGTTGGCCCAAAAGAATAAAGTAATAATGAAAACACACTTGTCCAGAGAAGAAGTCAGCTCAGTCTAGTGGCCAGGAAGACTATAAATAGAGGATATCTTGGCTCATTTGTTCACTAACTCACACTCTCCCAGCTACACAGAAGCAAGGCGCAAGTTTGGAGGAAGTGACGCAGTAGCTGCAACTGCACAGTTTATTCTTGTTCAGTCTTTTGGTATCTCTCTCTTGTGCGCTACTTCTTGAGGAGGCGCACTACCTTTGTATTAAGCTGGTGCTGCAACTGTGGTGGCATTTCTGGTTGAGCTAACATTTTTGCTAGGGTTTATCTGATCGGACTTGCTTTGTGAACGAAATCTATTTAAGAAAGGTTGTTGGGTTTTTCCCAGGATAAATCTCTTACGTTCCTATATATGTGTGTGTGTTGTGTGTGTGTGTGTGTGTGTTAATGATAAAGAAGTAACCTAATGCTCTGTAAATAAGGAAAATCTAACATTGAAACCACTTAATTTATGGTTAACCACTTCGGCCTTTTTCCCAAGAAAAAAATTATATTTGATATTTCAAAAAAGAAATCAAAATATACATTGTCCAGCTCGACGACTCTTTGAAAATTCAAAAATGTCCTCAGGTCTAGCCTATCTATCCTGTAGCCTCATATTATAGTCATCCATAAATCATTTCTATATGTTTCAACTTGCCTATCGATACCATCAAACATCCTTGGGAGTATTAGCCCCACTCAGAATACTCTGACTAACAGAATGACCCACATATCATAGAAGGTATACTATTGATTTAGAGGAGAGCACCTCTCCTTTGAATTCTTGAATAACCAAGGTACCTTCCTGCAGAGAAAGAACATCTTTAGCAAGGGAATCTGCGCCTTTGAATTAAATTCTCGAAAATATTGTTTTTTTTTACATGTGGTTCATGACACCGAAGATCGGTGCTCTCTATATTCACGGAAAACCTCCTCGAAATCCGCGAGAGAACATGGGGTGGTCGAGCATTTTCGAAGCTTATAGACCCATTTAAGGGCACAACATGTCACTCCAAGGATTTGAACCTGGGTGGGGAGGGTAACAATCATTCCTCCCAACCACCCAAGCTACATCGAATGGACAATTCTCGAAAAATATTGTAATGATCTTATATATATATATATATATATACACACACACCCACAACATGAGTGGGCCTAATGGTTAAGAACATGTGTTTCCTCCTAAGAGGTCATAAGTTTAAATCCAGAGGGGGGTAGGGTATATATACCTCCGTAGAATTTACCAGTCAAATTGTCGGGCAGAGGGGTACCCTTGTCCCACAAACAAGGGGGTCTCATACACCAATTTGGTGTTTGGCTTGGCTGTGACCTTAAAATTAGATTATTATTATAAACATCAATAAAAATAATAACGTTAATAAATAATAATTAATAATAAATGAAAGGACACATCCGGTTTAAAAGACATGATCTAGTGAAGGGATATGACCCATTAATGATTGTGACTATTCAATGCTATAAGTACACTGTTACATGGCATTGTATCATCTTCATCTCTAATATTTTATTCGATATAATAATTTAATCTCTATGGATTCTTTTATGTTATCCTATTTATTTTGGATATTCAGTTTATGAACCAAGTTGTTCATGTCATATTCAAGAAATGAACCTTTTTCATTTCATTTGGTATCAAAGCCACGATTTGATCCGACCTTTGGCCACACTTTTTATGAGATCTTGTTTGATGATATATAAACATCAGTAAATAATAATAATAATGATAATAACTAATAATAAATGAAAAGACACATCCTATCTAAAAGACATGACTTAATGAAGAGATATGACCTATTAACAATTGTGACTAGTCAATGCTATAAGTACACTATCACGTGGCATTGTATCATCATCATCTCTCATATTTTATTCAATATAATATTTTAATTCATATGGATTCTTTTATGTTATCCTATTTATTTTGGATATTAGGTTTATGAACCAACTTGTTCATATCATATTCAAGAAATGAACCTTGTTCATTTCATTTGGTAACAAAGCCACGATCTGATCTGGCCTTTGGCCACACCTTTTATCAAATCTTGTTTGATCCGACTTTTGGCCATACTAATTTGTTTTAGAGTTTCTCTTTTTTCCCAATCTTTGACCACAACAGGTCCTTTCAGTTCAGAAACTCTAGTGAAGAAAAAAAAATTAATCTGTTGCAAATTCAAGAAGCCAGTAAAATTACTAAAAGAGTCATCAAGGGAGAATTTTGTGCTGCCCAAATTATTCTCATACGAGCATGTGTGTGATCGTTTTTTTTTGTTTGTTGTTTGTCCATTACTTGCGGGACTAGCCCGCGGTCTCAGAAACTGCGACCCAGGGGTCTCTAAGCTGTCTAAATCACCCTGGGATCGCACTCGGCCTGGGCCACAATAACCCTTAGCATGGCTGGTTTTTAGGTGTCTCCTCCCGGCTAGTCGAGTTTCGAACTTGGGTCGCCTTACAGAACGAGGCCCATTGAAACCAATCGCGCTAGCGGGATTTGATGCATGTGTGCGATCGTTGCTGGATATTAAAGGTTATATTAATTATTGTGGGCACATGACTAGGAGAAGACAGGTTCGTTGCCATCAAGTCGTCGAGTTGAGACCTGTTTGCCACCACTGGTATACAATATGAAGGGTTATCGAGCGCTGCCATAATGTATTGTTAAAAAAAAGTCACAAGAACACTGCCACTATGTGGGTAAGTTTGTAAAAGGGAAAACCAATATTACATTTTAATCTAGCCATCATTTAGTTGCCTTATCTTCTCTGCCCACTGTGTGGGTATTTCTGTTGAGGGAAAAACCAAAATTACATCGAGTACCTGCACAATAAAAGGTAGGCCCTGCCTCGTTGCTTAACTTGTCATCACCATTGTTGTCATGGGGAGAAGATTCAAACTTAGAAGTAGTTATCGATATAAGGTTTTTGGGACAAAATTAGAAGTGAGTGTCATGGTTTATTTGTTGACAAGCTTTGAAATTGCCACATAATTTTTACAAAGTCGCAACCCTTAGAGTAAAAAGAGCGTGACCTTTTTTTAAGCTTGGGTTTAAAATTGATTAAAATTTTAAATGTCGAAGTTAACTGTTAAAGGATTACATATATTAAGTTTATAAGGAATACATATATTGTTTTATACAATGTAAAGGACAAAATAGCAATAAGGTTTATTTTAATAATAAAAAAGGGGGTCACTTAAAAGATATCTATCTATCTATATATATATACTATCAAAAAAGATATAAGCGTTGTTTAAGTTTCAAAAGTAAGTAATTCCCTAGGAAGTAAAAAGGGTTTTAAAAATGGATTTTAATAGTAAGGAAGGAAGATTTTGTTGTAAAGATCTTTTAACCTCGTGCTTTGGATTATTAACATTCAAAGGAAGTATTCAAGAAAAGGAGATTAACATTATTATGAGTCGGAACCATAAGGAAAATTAGATTAACGTTGAGATGGCAAATCAATTAATAATTCTAGAGCCATGCATAATTGAAAAGAAAAGCACTTTTGGTGATGAATATGAAATTAAGGACTCGCAAGTAACAATTGATGGTTATAAATACATATCTTAGTTCAATGTTACAACTATGTGTAAAAAAGAGGTTGATATAATTTTCAGTTCAACCTGGCTAGAAACGTTGGGCACCTTCATCTTTTTTTTTTTCCTTGGAAAAAGCGTAAATTTATCATCCGGAGAGAAAATTTACATTCTGCATGTGCTTGAGGGCACTGATAATCCTCAAGAGAATGAGGAACTATCAATTAAGACTGCAGGCCGTGTGGCCATAGCACCAAAAAAGACTAAAAAATCTGATTTCCGGACTCTCCTAAGAATCAAGATAGCACAACACATAGACCACTAAGAAGATATATATGTTGTTATAAAATAAGCCCAAAAACACCAGGCAATACAGCCCTGAAAATGAAAGTCTGTTATAAAAGCTGGACACTCGAGACCAAAATTATAAACTACAATTTTTAGACATATAATGCACCATATACATCATAAATTTTTTTGACAGAAATCTGAACTTTACTGAGCTGGGATTTGAATGTCTTTTATAAACGGTCGATGATAAAACTCAGATGTATCTTGTTGAATTTTAATGAAGATTTGTACCTTGGACAAGTGGTTCCTATGGGTTTTTAATCTTTTACCTAGGAATGTGGTCCACAACTTAAAAGTGGGTCTTTTTCATAAAGTC
>JZKD02S1595451.1:0-10039 GCA_000966675.3 Picea glauca
CTCAATCATCATTTCATTGGCATCAGGCGCTGGCAGGGCCTCGACTTCGACTCCAGATCGCTCCCTACAAGCTGTTGATGCCAGATGCATTCGTAGTGTCTCCATCCCATGAAGAGTCGGGCCCTGTTAGACATGTCGTCAAGGAGTCTCGAGCCTCGAGAGGTCAATTGTGGGCACCCTCTTGCAGAGCTTGTGGGGCGTGTCTCCCACACAACTGGCATGAAGTTAACGACGTACTTGGAGCCTTGTGCAGAACCCTTTCTGTCCGTTCTTTGAGAGTCTGTCCTGGAATGCAAAGAGACGCAAAGTCAAGGAATGTTTTGTTGATTGCCTGAATGCGACGGGTCCGTGTTGAAGTTTACGAGTAGTCAGACAAAGACAGGGCCTCAGAAGGGCTCAATTTTAGTACACTACTACGTGTTCAGAGAAAGAAAATGTATTCTTATTTGCAAAAAAAAAATTCTTTCAGTTTTATAAACGATAGGTCACAAATTGTGGTTGTTGCGTGGTCGATTGTATCTCAGGCATCAACATGTACGTCCTGAAAATAGGATTTGGAGAACGGTTGGTCCATAACAGTTTGTGTAACTTAGCTTTAGTGGTATTTCCACTGATCGATCGGTTTTTTAAGTTTTGCTTTTCGACCTGACAAGAAAAGAAAGTGACTTTAACAAATTGTGGATGCAAGTGTCGTCAATTCCTAAACGTGAACTACAGATCCTCATCACCACTTGTCAGATTTCGCTGAATTAAGAGCTATAAATATTAAAATCTAATATCTCTATCATTGCCCAGAGATATACCAAAAATGATAATAACCATGAACGAGGAGTACACTATCAACATGAGTACGTTTGTAACTTTTTTCTGTTTAGTTTTTTCAAGATAAGTTTTCTCTAAAATTCTGTAGATTTCGAAGGATAGTAAAATAATATAAGTATATAAGACTTAATAAAATAATTGGGAAGGACAATTTTGTATAAAAGAGATGGTCATTTATTAAGTGCATTTAATTTGATCCATTTTTTCATAATAATGTAGACTCTTTTATTACTCGATCACCCATCTTTTATCATACCAAGCATTTTTTTTTTTTTTTCAAACTCCTCCTTAGGCATACATTTTTTCTCCCCTCACACTCATACATCTCAATCAATTGGAGAACTAACCATTTTCTTTAGTAAAAAATGCATCATATTCTTTGAACCAAAGGATCTTGGAATACAACATACAACCCCTTGAGAAATGGATGATTTAATATTTATTTGATATAAAAGAGTGTAATAAAAGGTTTTGCTTCTTTCTCTTGGGTCTATCCCTAGAATTCTCCCCCCTTTATCATAGTTTAACTTATGTGAATTATGTGAATTCATATCATATGCAACTTTGTTCTTCACATTCATACATCTTAATCAACTTGAGAACCATCTTCTTTAGCAAGAAATGCATCATATTCCTAGAACCAAAGAGATCTTGGAATGCAACATACAACTCTTATGGATAAATGGATGCTTTAACACTTCTTTGATATCAAAAAAGTGCAATAAAGGGTCTTGCTCCTTTCTCTTGGGCCTAACCCTAGAATTCTTCCCCTTTTACCATAGTTCAACTTACATGAATCCATATCTTATGCAACTTTGTTCCTTTGCATAATGTGTGGATTCTCCTTGCTCATGGAAAAACATATTTTATTAATGTTGCTTAAATCTGCAATGATTCATATATGTGGATACTTTTTAAGGTAGCTCTTTTAAGATATATTGGTCACATCGCATGTTTTGAGCTTATAATACTTAAGCTCAGAATAAGTATGAATCATTATTATCAATGGTTTGCTTCTATAAAATTAATTTTCAAAATCATTATTGTAAGAGGTTAGATAACAAAAACTAAGTTTTAGCAGTAAAAGATAAAATCAAATCAATTATTATCATTTTCATTAGAAAATGAGAATCCTAATTGGTAACCATAAATGTTAGCATTTTTGTTAAACTTTTTCCATTTAGTAAACTTATTCTAAATCTATTAATAATGAAATCCCTAAAATAACATACACATATAGGATAATAGCACAAAACATGTTTATAAAAAAAATTTTCTTATTAACATGTAGTGGAAGATTGACATAGGTGGCTACAAGTCCATTACACGAAAGGTCAAAGAAATATGTATTGATTTCCAATTCCCCATGAATTGATCAAGTTATTTATGTAGATCCCTCAATATTATTGATTAAATGAAATTAATAATATTAATACTTTATAATTCCCTATATATTCATTGAATTATTTATGTACCTCATTCAATGTTATAAATTAATAAATATTAACTAATGTCCTTTATCAATACAATTATATAAACAACTTGTTATTAATATATGATTATGTGTGAATGTTTAATGTTGATTGCTCATAAAAACTAATAACACCAAAATGTATTTATGTTAATAAAAAAGTTATAAAATATATAGAATTTCAATTTTCTTAAAAGAAAAAAGTCATATTAGCTTGGATATGGTGCAATTCTTAAAAATAACCATTAATTAGATATAAGTGATTTTTTCTTCATCAATTTAAACTTAAGTTAAGATAAACTTAAAGTAAAAAAAAATTAATAACATTAGATCTTTTCATTATATTCAAGGATTTGACTACAA
Organism: Picea glauca; assembly: GCA_000966675.3. NCBI lineage: Eukaryota > Viridiplantae > Streptophyta > Pinopsida > Pinales > Pinaceae > Picea > Picea glauca. The sequence goes on from JZKD02S1595451.1 coordinate 2,657, forward strand.
AAGTTTTCTAACTACCCCTACCCAAGTTCCATTAGACCCATTCAATGTATAAAAATTCAAAAACAAAATTAAAATATTAAACTACATATACTAAAACTTATCTTATTTATTTTAAAACTACATATAATAAAACTTAATTTTTTTTTTATTTCTTTTAAAACTACAAAAATTATCTTATTTCTTTTAAAACTACATATAGTAAAACTTATCTTTTTATTTGAAAAACTTGTCTTATTTTTTCATAACAACAAAAAAATTACTAAAGATTCCAACCATTAAAATTATTTTAATAAAACTACATATAATAAAACTTCTCTTTTTAATTGAAAAGCTTATCTTATTTTTTTCATAACAACCAAAAATTTAGTAAAAAACTGTTGATGGGCGAAATTGACCGTCCGTCAACTAGAAGAGCGAGTCCGGTCCGGGGCTGTCTAAATAACCCAAGCCGTTTGGTGTAACTCGTTCTGACGGGTTTAATGACTCCGTTAACCAATCTAAGAATCCTAAAAGAAACTAATAAAAGAGAGAAATAACTAACTAATTACTAAACACACTATATATATGTACATATATTCAAATGTAACTATTGTAGTTGTATTTAAGCAGAAGATATACAAGTCTCGTTTATTTACATGATTTATAAGATGCAAGTTTTAATCAAAACTTATGAAAATCGATGTGAAAAATGATTGCTTCTAGGAAGCAGATAAAGAAAGCACATAAAAATATTTATTGTTTTTCTTTTAAAAATTTAAAGCATCTTGCAAAAACACGTTAATGAAACATGAACACATGGATAGTCAAAGTTGACCATACATTCTAGTTTCAATGATATGTAAATCACAGAAAAATACAAAGAAACTATCCTATAAGTGAATTAGTGAGGTGTATCCAAGCATCTGCATGAGTGGTGAACATCCAACTGCCATGTCCAAGAGAGAAATCTGCAATGAACCTTATGACTATTCTAAATACATTTAGAACATGTATTGACAGCTTAGGTTTTAATGACAGAAAAGGAAACACAAACATAAACCTTTGATCTCATAATTATACATGATTACAACAAGATAAATCTGGAAGCAATCTATGCATTTTATCATTCAATTTAAAACTCAAAGATAAATCTCATTATTTAAATCGAAGATATAATCACATCATTTGTATTTTGATGAAACAAATGATAGATGGTATTTATAATATAAACTTCCTACACATCACAGATCATTTAATCTAAAAATATCAGACCTACACATGTAATAGGATTAAAAAAACATAAATAACAACATTATAAACAAAAGGCTAAAGCCAAAATGCATATATGCCATTTTATTAAATTTTTTGAATCATTTGTCCATTCTGTAGTCCTGGAAGAATTGTTTTAGATAATATACTTAAAGATTGAAAAAATTAATACATAAATGATAATAATTGACCATGTATTGATAAAAAAGACTAAAGCTATTTAAATCAATGCATAATCAATTATTCAAATAATATGAATATATTATAATGAAAATAAAACCATTTTACTTACATGACAAAAGCCATTAAGCAACTTGGAATTCCATATTCTTCTTTGAAAATATTCGTCCATTCTCCCAAAGATTCCAGCCATCCATTACTCCATTTGAAAAGAAGTAAAAAGTTTACAAAAACAATAATATACAAAAGAGAAAGGATTAAAATCCTCCTCTCCAATTCTTGGATCCCATGGCTATGATTTTTCTCATATATTTATAAAATGAATGAATAGTCTGGGCATCACTATTAATTTCCGCCACCTGAAATTTGCCTCTAAAAGATACCCAAATATCTCTCAAATCATGCATTTTTTTGGGAAAATCTCTAAGCGGAAAGTAAATGGGTCCATTTTGGTTCTGGGTTTTCAACCATTTCTTCAAATTCCTTACGGTTTGGCTGTAATTAGTTCTGCAAAATCGTCTGTCTGATCTTGATGCCTTTACAAATTTTATAGTTGTTGCTCATAAAATTATTTGTAGCAATCCAAAATTATCTTTGGATCAATCATATTGAACGTATTTGGATAGTAAAATCAAACCATGATCATATCCGTATCAAATATTTGATAATAGAAACCTGTGAAAAAAAAATAAACCTAAATTAATAACCTAAAAATTAGTAATCTAAAAATTGTGAATAAAACAAAATCTAGAAAAATAAAAAATGAATTTAAACTAACTATAACTTATAAACAAACATTATTTATAATTTGTTTTCAAATATGATCTAGAAGCTTCAAGTTAATGAAGAAAAAATATTAATTTTAGTTTTTTACAAAATCAAACAAATGATAGATAATTCTTTTATTATTATTATTTTGACATGAGATGCAAAATGAAAAAAATAATTTAATTAATTAATATCACCAAATGATTTCATGAAAATGAGAAACTAACCAAGATATTATTTAATAAAGTATTGAACACATTATTCAAAATAGTCAAACTTGCTAATGAGCAAAAAATTAACATATAATCATAATTTAAACGAAAGTAAACAATTGATAAAAATTAACGTTTTTGTTTAAATTGAGATTTTTATGCTCGTTTCTAACTTTTAACATATACTCTTGTAATAAACGTCTCATACTATAGTGAATGTCTTAAGTTTGTTTCAAAGCAAGCCAAAGTATGGAGCTATTTGAAAAGGTTGATTCTGTAACTCATTATAATTATCAAGATTCTAATGGGAGCCCCTTTAAATTTTGTAAAAAAATTAGGAGGAGTTGTTGGGGCCCAACAAAATCTCAACCATTAAAATTATTTTAATTTCTAATAAATTTAATTTAATAAATAACAAAAACAAACCATAATTCTCTAATCTTCACTTCTTCAATATGGATCAAATTTTCTTCTCCAAACAACACCACCTCCCCAATTGGTATTTCTAAACAATTGATTATTGAATAATTAATTGATCGTGTGTGAACATAATTTATGCAAAGAGGGTAAAGGAGACTAATATGTTTCAAGGATAAAGTAAATTGACTATGTTCCTCCTCTAAATGTACACTTTAATTGGAAATGTGTTTTGATTTTTTTTTGATAATTTAAATATTATGACCATAAATATACTTAGTAAGGATAATCAATGTACATTTAGGTATTTAAGGAGGTATTTAATGAGGTTAATTAAGATATTGTAACTATATTCATGGAATAAGGCTTATTAAGTGTTTGATGTAAATCCACTAATTAATGTAATGTTGTCATACTCATTAAATAATGTCCACTAAGTATTTGATGGGTAATAAATTTAATAATGTGAGATAGTTGGCATATACCCACATCAAAACTCATAAGTGGGTCTATATACACATGCACATAATTGTATTGAGTATGTTGGATATTGTATTGTAATAACCATGGTTTGTTGAGTGATTCCTTTCATAAGAGGAAATTGATGGTGTTACCCTACTATATGAGTTTACTTTACAATCTTAGTGTTGATTATTGTGTGGAAGAATTTGTTATTATGAATTTTAAGGGTTCTATCTTTTATCTACTAAATTTTACTATAAAATCCTTACAAACTGTTCAAGTTAGTGATAATCTTATCATATCGTTTAGTAAGGAAGAGTTTCCTTGTCTAAAATGAGGCAAGGGGTGTCATTTTAACCCAAATAAAATGGTTTTAATGTTCAAGTTTAGCATCCCAAACCTTTATCTCAAACACAAATGTGGAAAAAATACTACATGAGGGTATCAATAAATTTTTTATTCTACATTGATCACATGGTAACTAACTACCAACAATATGGTCATTGTATGTTGCATGTTTAGTAGTTGTAGAACAAACACTATCACAACTATATCATGTGAATGTAGATGCATTATGAGATAACTATCATATAAAAAAATGTTTCTAATTTTCAACTATGTAATCTCACTTGATGCCCTAAGAGGATTATATTTTGTCATGAATCATTGGATTTTTCTTGGATCCTTTTGAAAGAATTACTTTTAGGCGATGGTTCCTTGAGTTATTTTTTCCATTGTAGGAGAACAGTTCTTTCTTAGTCCCATATATTAGAATTATTAATGCAATTTGTAGATATGGTCAAAACTCATGTACCCTTATTACTTGTAATTATGACTAAGGTCATATTCTTTTTTATTTTATTTTATTTGTAAGTATGGTTAAGGATAACCTAGTCAAACTTGATATGTAGGATCAACAATCCTGTAACAACCCTCCTTACCAGAAAAGGGTGTTACTTGCTATTAGATGTATTTTTTTCTTTAGTTTCAAGAAATTAACATAACACATCTAAGAAACCAACAAAACAACCATAATGAGATAATCCAAAGATTATGCATAGATAAATAACCAACAATCTAGTCATAGTTAAATAATCAGATAACTCATCCAAGCAATGAATGGTGTAGAAGTGGAAGAAATAGGTATCTCCAATCCTTTTCTTTTTCAAAAATCAATGATTGATCCCAACCAGTATTCTATTAGCAAGCTATCAACTAGGGGAAATCACACCCAAAGGTAAAATTTTCACCCAACCAATGAAACAACTTGAACCAAGTGCTTCTCCTGGAGTAGAGCTAAAGATCAATAAGGTATAAGATAGTAACACATAGAACTCAATAGGTTTTCTCACTCAACTTATAGATCAAATAAAGGATCATGCATCCAACCGATCAACCATACCATAGTGGAGAGACTTCTAGGATTACAACACCTCCATACCACTCAAGGTTAAGGTGTGTAGGATCACCACTTCTAGCCCCAATGAATACCCTCAAATGGTCAGACACCATACTTTGTAGTAGTGAACTTATGCAAGGATCTTATTACCACTCTAGCCCTTAATGAATACCCTCTGATGGTTAGGAAACATACTGAATAGTGACATACCAAGGTCCCTAAAATAATACCCTTGGTTGGTTAGGTACAATCCCAACCTCATCTACCAACACAAACTAAGTTAGAGAAATGATCAAATTGCTCCCCAAATTCATAATCAAGTCAGATCTCTTACTTAATATAATAATATCTCAATAATCCCACAATAGCAAACCCTCTCACACAAAGAAACAATATATTTTCTAATATTTCAAGGATAACAACTCTCACCTAATAATGTCTCTTGTCCTTCCCATTCCCCTACTAGATTACACATTGGATGAAATTAGGCTTAGGGGGATAAATACAAGTGTTGTAAAGTTGGTAAAAGGAGAATTGTAGTTCATTCCCTTAAGATTTTTATCCTGGTTTACTTTAAGAGGCATTTTCAATTCACTTTTTTGCTTCCCTAGCTCTCTAGGCACTAGGATTAGGTTGACGCCCTCATTGAACATGAGCCCCTTTCCCTTGGATGTTATTTCCACAAATTTAATTAATATCCATACATGTTACTCCCATCATCTGACTTAAGTTGGTGTGGGTCTCGTGATCATAACCTACAATACAAGGTTAGCCTTTCCAAAGAATTATCATAATATATGCATCATGACCATTACAGATATATCATGAACAATCAAGGCTATACTCATTAATGTTCAACATAAATCATCAAGTAATGATCATCAATGTTCATCATAATTCATTAAGGAAACTATCCATTGCTAATAATATTTAAAGATATATCCACCAATAATAATTACCAATGACATAGCTATCAAAAATGTTAACCAAGAGTTTATTACCAATAATAATCATCGAGGGAATAATCATAAATAATAATTATCAAAGACATTATGAGTCCTAAAAACATTATCCCCCAATCGGTTGTCATAACCTCTAAATATCAACCATAAAGTCCCTAAATAAGTATAAACAAACATTATATGGAACTAGGGGTGTTACGATTCCCCCCCTCAAAAAATGCTACAACTTGAAGAATTGTTAAGCAAGAAAGGGTAAAAATTCCTCATTTATGATTCCAACTCCCGTGTGTCATATTCTTCAATCACATCATTTAAAAAAAATGATAAGAGTTGACACAAACAATAGAAATACTTGAAATTCCATCTTTGAGCATCCACAAACATATTTCAATTATGTTATAACACTACCAATCCTCAATTCGCTCATTCAAGTTACACTGCAAAGGATCATTGAATGATTCAACTGATATTTATCGTCGTAATCATAACTAATCCCATATGAAATGTAATTCAAAATCAAGACATCCATTGACACTATCACACTATTTTTGAACCTTCATCCAAATCATCATAATCAATCATAAGATAATTTAAGATCAATGTTCAATTGGCATGTGCATTAATCATTACTGTAACCGAAACCATCAAATATTATTCGATCATCTGTAATTAATGTCATAATATATCATCAAATAAATCCATTAACATTGAATCAACATCATCATAATCATCATTATCAATAACTTGTTCATAAATACAATTGAATCAACAATTAGCATCATAAATATCAACATTATTCTTCTGTTTATCTCTTTTTTTATGGTAACATATCTCAAGTGAAACCTCCCAGGTGTAACACCCCATTTCCCCCCAAGTCTGTAATCATGATTAAGACTTAGTGATTGTAATTGATGAACACTATAATTGTGTTTTATGTTTTAATGAAATTACCTACCAACTGACTGAAGGGGATTCCTTGAGGTACTGGCCATAATACCACGAGTGGGAAGAGGTGAGGGGAGATGAGAATTGCTTTGTTTTTCCAAGAAGCCCAACCTCCACCTGAATCACCTTGAACGACTGACCTGCTTGAAGTACCCTATTTTCCCCATTCACAAAAAAAATACCTTTAATGGAAACCAGGCCCGATAGTTGGGGTAGTTATGAATTCCTTCAAAAATGTACATGAAGGATGACTGGGTTAGTTGAAGTTGTCGGCTAGGAGTACCCTAGAGGCACCCCTTCGATTTGGGAGCTTGAATACTAGGGATTCTTCTGACAAAAGAAAGACGAGGAACTTGAGGAAAATGAATGTTCCATATCAGGAAAGGGAAACGAAGAGAAACATAGACATAGAGCAGAACAAAAAAAAATCAGATATCATGTTATCCACATTTTCGGTTATCAAGATGATATTATGATTATGTCATGATAATAGAAGATCAAACTCTTCATTAAGAACTTTTTCCTGAAGAAGGTTACACTTGTCATTTTCTCAAAAATCATATTTTGAAAATAGTCCGCAGGCTGCATATATACTCTCCTGCGAGAATCCTTAATTCCCGCATGCTCCATTCATCTTGACTGCGGACTTCCCACACTGTGTCAATGGTTAGAGTACGAACATATTTTTAAGAGAGAAAAATAGATAAGTTCTCGATCCTTCTAGAAGGAATCTTCTAGAAGGGTGAGTTGGAGTTCGAATGGTTGGCAAAATACTGATTTTCCAGATATC
>JZKD02S1595452.1:0-10039 GCA_000966675.3 Picea glauca
GACTCATTTCTCCTCTTCCAAATCAGATGTTTGAGGTGTTTCAAGTGTCCTTCTCATGTCGTTATGGGCATGACATAGGCATCATGGCAACATGATTTCTTGCGACACTTGTGAGAAACATACAACACTTGCAACCTTGTGAGCAAAATGTGACACTTGCAACCTTTGTAATGACGACACTTGTGACACTATCAAAGTGAGTAATTTTGATGTGTAACACTCCTGGAGAGACAAGTGTCACCCAAGACGCATGCAGATTTATGAGAGAATTTTCAATGTTGTGAGGGTTCACTCTCACCATTTCGTCTCTCTCACGATTCAGGGGCTAACCATTCTCACCATTTGTTTTCTCTCTCTGAGCATTCTGACTAGTGTGGCCATTTTGTATTCCCATGAGATCATCCTCAAGATTCTGTCCATCTCTTGAGCAGTTCATGCATGCATTGAACAAGCACGCATCTAGAGCCTTTTTCCACCATCGTGAACCTCTGTAATTGTTGATTCATCCCCTTGCCTTGCCCATTTTTTTGTTTTTTTGGTTTGAAGAGGTAGGTTGTTAAGCCTATGAGCAACTCTCTCTAGGTGATAGAGTTTTATGGGGAAGTGATTTCTCTTGGAGGGAGTCCAACAACAGTTACAGAGCTATGAGAATTCCTAGTTTGGCCTTTTGTTGAAGCCCTAGAAGGGAAGAGGAGCACCCGATGGACTGTGGAATAGTGAAGGTGCTTACTTCTTAGGGTGGGAAAAGCATGTGGGGAATGAGATTTTGTGAGTTGTGGGCGTAAGTAGGCTCCTTGGAGAGAATCCTTCATGTTGCATTGTGCAGTTTCCCATAGCTTCAACCTAGTCTAGGAATCCCTTTTACCTGGGTAGAGTTGAGTACCAGCTCAGGGGTGACCCACTGTTGAGAGTGATGAGCAGTGTGGTCTAAGGCTAGGAGGTTCGTGGAAGGTTTTCACGCAGTTGGTGTACTTAAATTAAAATATAAGTACCATTTCCAAGTTTGGTTACATGTTGTGTATTTATATATGTTGTTGTATTTATATGGGTTTTTCCTGTGATTACTACATGTATGCTTTTATTGTTATTTCTGCATTATGTTGTGTGATATCATAACGTAAATCATTGTTAATTGTGTATGTGTTATCGTCGCTTCTGCACAAATATGTGTATGAACATAACGTTTCTGTCTAGTTAAAATTGCATTATATGTGTGTGTGTGTGTGTGTGTGTGTGTATTCGAGCATGATAGTTTTCTAGAGTAGCATGGCCCGATTTGGGTGGTTGAGGATGTTACAAATTGGTATCCGATCATTTTCTGGAGTAGCATGGCCCGGCCTGGGTGTCCGAGGATGTTACAAATTGGTATCAGAGAAAAACGATGTTTACTCAGTGACGATGCCCGACCATTTGGTGTTTGGTAATGTTACATGTTTCCATTAGTAGAGTTTGCATACAACAACAACTATAAGAGTATGATTAAGATGGCATCGTTTGAGTTTCTTTATGGGTGACTGCGTCGAACTCCATTTAGTTGGGATTGACTTGAGGATAGGGTCCTGATAGGACCAAAGGTAATTCATGAAATGGAAGAACAAATGCAATTGATAAGACAAAGAGTTAAAGATGCACATGATCGATAGAAGAGCTATGCTGATGCACACCGCATTGACTGTAGTTATGAAGTTGGTGATAGAGTTTTCTTGTGGGTAAAACCAAAAAAGAGTTCGATAAAGTTTGTAAAGGGTGCTAAAATTTCTCCTAGGTTTGTGGTACCTTTCGAAGTTGTGGAAAATAAATTACCTGTGGCTTATCTACTAGCCTTGCCTATTTTTTGAGGTGTATGCATGATGTATTTCTCGTATCTGTTTTGATACATTACATTAGTGATCCTTCACATGTTATTGACATGAGTTCTTTGTAGGTGTCGGATGAGGGTGTTATCATGGTGGAGCCAATCCGCATTATGTACCATCACATTCGACAACTACGATGTCGAATAGTTGATTAGGTCAAGGTCTAGCAGAAAAACTATATCCCACATTCGACTACCTGGGAGGATGCATATGAGATGCGTCAACAATTTCCTTACTTGTTTGATAGATTATACATATAGATCTATGACAACAACCTTTAATTACTTGGTTTTATATACTGTACAAAATTCAGAACGAAGTTTAAAACAAGAGGGGGTGTATGTAACATCATGCTCTACTAAGCATACTTTTATTGACTTATTCTTTGAGGACACTTGCCTACAAGTGATCCGGTTATGGTATTTTATGTTTCTATTTTTCTTATGGGTTACATATATGATGACAATGATGTGTTGTGAATTATTATTATTTTGATGTATATATATTGGAAGATGTTATTGACAAATTTTCCAGAGTGTGCGGGACACATGACAGGTTATGGATGTTGATGGCATCAATGGACTCCCTTGCAGGAATCCGGATTGATTTCGGGAGTCGATTGTATTTATTTGAGTATTTCATTTTATGCACATGTGATGTATGATTTCAGTATGATTTATGTATATGGATTATTGACACTGTTCTTTCAAGTGGATGCATGCTTGAATATTATTGCTAATCCAACTCACATAAGGAGTAAAGGGATCATGCACACAAACCAGACATTGAGGGAGAGGTGTGGCAGTGTCCCTGTCACAGCCTACTAGCACTCTCGTCATGGCTAGAACTGTAGGATAATGATTACCTAGTTTGGGTGGTCCATGATGTCGTGAGGGCAGACTGAGACACTCGTTCATGAAGATTATAAGGGGAGTGCAATAAGGCAGAGTCCTTATTCCTTAGAATCCCTTAGTCTCTCACAAGATCAACAGAATGGAGTTTTTACTCCAAAGGGTCAGACAAAATTCCAAAACAAGTCAAATGTGAGTGGCACCCTTGGAGCACGGAGGTGCGTCTTGAAGGGCACGTCGCACAGTTGAAACTTGACTCAATAAACCTAGGTGGCCTAGAGAACATTGGGATGATTAGACCTTGTTAGAATAAAATAATTAATGAAAAAGTAAATTATTGATTAGAAATTCTAACAAAAGTCTAAGACTAAGTCTAACTCTAAATTTAAATAAAGGACTAAATGAATTATGACATAAGTTAAAAGATTGGAGAATAATAAAACTGTAGGGAAAATGGGAATAAGATCTAAGGGTTGGATAAAATACACTTGTGTGCATGAAATTAATATATTTGATTTTTAAAATTGAAGAAATAATAATATGAGGAATACTCATGGAATAGTATCTAGAGTCAATCTACACTAAGTCTAACTAGAATAAGACTCCTAATCCAACTCTAACTAATGTCTAGTTAGGAGACACCCATTAATTAAGAGATTGGGGAACTAAGAGACAACTAAGAGGAAAAATAAGAACACATTGGGGAATGTGAGGGAAAATGGATTTTAAATAATAATAAAAAAAAATTACTTGTGCAACCTGGGGAGAGTGTGACACATGTGGTGGGTGAATAATCCTTTAATTAAATTATTAAAAAGTTAATTATTGTGCATGAGGACAGGTGTCAATGAGGAAAAATTCTATAAAACAAATGTTGTAGAAGGGAAAAGGATATGAATTTTGGGAACATTGTTGTGCTACCAAATTTTTTATTAATTGTGTTTTACTTGTGAGAGTTGGGACTCAAGGCTTGTGAAAAGAGTGGAAGCTCTTCATTGCGAGGAAAGCTTGGAAGTTATTGTGTTCTGGATTTTTTGCTTGGCCCCTTTATGGCTCAGGGGGATAAGGGTGAAGAAGAGTACCCCTAGCATTGGCTGGGAGGTACCAGTGAAGTCTCTGTGATTAGAAAGAGAAAGTAAGGAGCGAAATTTGTTCAAGGATGCCTTTAACTTCCATCTTCATTGGTCTCGATATTCTATTTTCTAAATGTACTTTGTAGTTCAAGTATATTAGTTTTTTAGATTGATATGGCCACTATAGAATCACAAGAAGGACTGAATACCAATTTGTTAAAATTGTTTCCCAACGAATAATAGATACGGTGTTTACAATTTCCAATTTTTGTTGCAAATTCAGGCATTTTCCAAACTCTAAATTTGAGTGGCTTGATTCTCTTTGTAAAAATTAAAATTTATATTGTGTATGTTATATGTTTTAAAATGGGTATTTTCATCCATACTTGAAGTTCGTGTGATCAAATTTTTTAGTTGAGATTATTTAAGGAAATTGACAGTGTATTGTTCGCTTGTAAAATATGGAATTAAGTCTGAATTTGTATTCGTGAGTTCTCTGTTGAATTTTGTTTTGAATCCTAAATCAACCCATATTGTGGGATTTCTCTTGAATTATACTCTAGAATCGAATTTTGTGTCATGAAAATCTTTGCTGAAATTTGTGTCATTTCAACTTCGTCTATATTGGGCCTCTGTTGAAATTTTTGTTTAAATCCAAATTTTATCATGTATTCTCTGTTGAATTAATTGATAAATCCGAAGTTACTGGTAGCATGAAGTCTCTGTAATTTATTTATTTTAAATCGCAAAATTTTTGGAATCATGGAATGCCTGTTGAAGGTTTTTAGGAGTTTTGACTTGCTTTTAAACCTGGACGTTAGTCCCTTCTTCCTTAACAAGGTATGCATGTGAGCATGGGATGGAACCTAGTGTTGGCCCTAAAGGCACTATTCGGAGCTCTGGGACTTCGATGCTCCATAATTTTCTTCAACTTCAACACTCTTGTCCACCTGGAGTGTTACCGACCGAAATCGGTCATAAGTGAGGTTGACCGAAATATGTAGGTTAACCCTATCCTTCCACTTACCTTTGTTAATGATTATGAACTTAATCGGATGGCTCGACAAGATTCTCCTCACATGAGAAGATATGGTGGAGATTCTACTCTAGAACTCTGGGCTTCAAAAGTTATTGCAACTTCAACACACCTTACCAACGAACTAGCGAAGGTCGAAACCCACAAATCTAATGATCCTTGCTTAATCATCGTCAATGGTGAGGATTTATTCCAGACTTCGGGACTCTGGGAGTTCCTTAACCTTTAATATCTATGAATTTTTTCTGCCGAAGTACCCAACTAATGAACTTCTAGAGGATGAATACTCAAAGATCTAATGGTCCTCATTAGATCACTATATGCACAATTGTCCTTTACTTTGGGAATTCGGAACTTCGGGGTTTTCTCCCACTTTCACAACTTTAATTTTTCTACCTGGATCGTTGAAATGTTGAAGGGATTGGGGATCTAATGACTCATAGTACCCTTTGATCAACGGTTGACATCAAATCTAGAATTTAGACTCCAGGAGTCCCTCACCTTTTTGCATCAATGACTCAATTTTTCCGAAGTACCGAATTACTAAACCACATAAAGATGAAGGCTCGTAGATCTAACGGCTCTTGTTCGATCACTAGATATACGAATTTCCTTCACATCAGGACTTCGAAACTTCGGGGTTTTCTTAATTTTTAGCAGTTACTTCTCAAACTATCTGGAGTACCGAATCCTGAATAACTCGGAGATCTACGACTCACCCTTACCCAACGATCTATGGTCAGGATTAATTATGGGCTTCAGATCTTTGGTGCTCTGCACCCAAACAACTTTAACTGTTCCAATCTATCGAATTCATGAAATCCGAAGGACTCAGGGTTTAATGAGTGTGCTACTCTAGTCTGATTAGACAGTTGTGGGGATTTCGACTCCTCACAATTAGATCCCGTACACTAACTCTTATCAAGGGATTTCACACTCTTGATTTCCCACTTGGAACTTTGCACACGTTTTACCTCCTGAAATTCACCACTTATTGAAGTGAACTCTGATGCTCTCTTGCGCTAGCCTCCTGAACTCTGGACTTAAAGGGTTGCCTACGCACCTCTTATGCCTTCTTTGTGTAGTTTTTCATTGTCTCTTCTGATATTTTGTAATTCATAAGATCAAGGCCTCTGCACATCCTGATTGGGTTCTGTAAGCACCTTGCACTGTTTTTCTCCTGAACTTGGACTTTCAAAATTTTCGCCCGCGCACTCCTTACATTGACATTGTGCACACTTTTCACTGTGACTCCCAGAAGAGAAACTTAGGAAGTTGAAATAGAAACATGGATGATTTTAGGGGATAAATTTCTCTCATGGGCTAATTTTCCATGGTTTTTCCAAAAACGAGCTTCATTATTTTAAAAATGATTCATCCAAATTCTATAGGATAAAATTATTTTATCTTAAAAATCACCAAAAGTTTATAAAAACTATATAAAATCCTTAGAAATTTGAATATTTTTACAAAAATATCACCAATCATTTATAGTTGGCGTATGAAGGATTAGTAAGATTCGCTAAGGTTTCTACATTTAAAAATAAATTTCCATCCTTAAAATCATCCCTGAATAGAAATTTCAAACTCCTTGTCAGAAATAGACATCATCTAGACACAGTTTTGCATCATCACAGTATCCTTTAGTTTGGAAAGTTCAAATAAATCTTACAACCTTCTCTCAGGGCCAAGAGATTTTCTCTTCTCTTTTTAAGAAACCCTGAGTAAAGTTGAAAATGTCATTTGATAGATTGCTTACTTAAGGTTTTATGGTTATTATTGTTGTAGATTATGTCTTGATATTGCTAAATTTCTTCCTATTCTTTTAAATAGTAAGATAATGAATTATTGTAATAGAATTCAATTACGTGATGTAAGTGGTAACCATGTTACTAGATTTTATGTGTTCTTGAATAAATTGTAATTAAGAATGTTGGTAATTCTAGTTGAACTTCAGAATAGATTGAAACTATGGGAATTAGATACTTCCTTGTTCCTTAGAACAGTCACCAGTCCCGAGACCTTAAATGGTCAAGATCAATCGGATGAATCATGGAATTGAGTGTTAATTGTGTGTCTTGGAGGTACTAACCTTGCAGGTAGGTTGGATGGGTAGATATCCTGGATTGCTAATGTTCTGATTTATTCTGTTAGAAGCAATGATGTTGTATAATGAAACTTGCAGTGTAGGATGTAATTCAGAAATGAAATTGTAAAAAATGAAGTATGTTAATGTCGAGTAACTTTTTTTCTTTGTATTCTCTTTGAAAAAAAAATATTCACTACTGTAATCACTTACATTTATGTGGTAACAGAGGGGCTATTACATCCTTCTTCATTTACTTTTGGAAGTATTGTTTGCACTAGAATAGTTTTTTCCAAAACCTTTTTTAGGAAAGACACATGAAAAAACTTATGAATGCAATACGAAAAAAAATCTAACTCATACACCATTTTTCCAATATTGTGAAGAATATTGTAGGGTCCATAAAATTTTGGAGCTAGTTTCTAATTCTTTTGTTGTTTGAGAGTAGATTGCTTATAAGGTTGTATTCTTAAAAATACGCGTTCACCCTCCTCAAGTTGTCTTTCACTTCGATGTTGAATTTATTGTTGCTTCATCCTATTTATCGCCATTTGAAGGTGTAATTTAATAATTTTCAAAGTTTTGTTAGTCTTATCCATATCTGACTCTATTCTTTGTACTTTGGACTAGTCCTGCAAAAAGTATGTGATAATAGGAGCTAGATATTCATAAAGAGCTTCAAATGGAGACATCTTAGTAGATGTCTGAAAAGTGGTATTATACCACCATTCTACTAGAGTAACCCACTTCACGCATTGATATTTCTTGTCTGAACCCCCTAAACATTTGTTAACTATTTCTATTTGACCATCTGTTTGTGGATGAAATGTTGAAGTCATAGCTATTGTTGTTCCACTCTTCTTCCATAATTATTTCAAAAACATTCCTATAAATTTGGGTTCTCTGCCACTTACTATTAGTTTAGGAAATCCATGAAGTCTATCAATTTCCTTCATGAAAAAATCTACCACTTGGATTCTAGTATATGTACTTTGAATTCCACAAAAAGATGCATATTTTGTGAGTCTATCCACATACACAAAAATGGCATCCTTACCTTCTAATTTTGGTAAACCTGTAATGAATTCCATTCATATCTATTCCCATATTTTATTATGTATGTGTATAGGTTGAAGTGAATCTAGATCTTTTATTGTCTCTCCTTTATTTCTTTGGCACACATGACATTCTCCTACAATTTTTTTAATATCTTTCTTCATTCCATCCCAAAAAAATATTTTTTGATCTATTGATATGTTTTAAGAAAACCTGAATGTCTTGTCATTAGAGAGTCATGATATTCGCTTAATATTTGTTGCTTCAACTTTGATTGACGGAAGAAAAGGATATCTCTCTTCCACTCCCAATGTTCCATAGAGATCGTCCCTTATTTTAGACATTGTATTTTCTATCTAGTACTATTGTCATCTTGTCATTCATGGTGAGATTATTCCAACCACATATGAATGGAAGATGTAATGGAGTGTAAACTCTAGGCTTCTTCTATTATGGAAAGGGAATATGCTACCCCATGGTCCTTACCCTTTTTTTAGATTATTTCAAAATGAAACCCTTACATTTTTTTTACTAATTTTTGTTTCTCTTTTGACGACAATATTTTCTCAAAAAGTACTTGTATTGCATGACCTAGAGAAATAATATTTTACAATACCTAGAGAGATAATATGTATTTCATGTGTAGCAAAAAAGGAAATTGAAGGAAATTGACGACAATAAATTGTTATGCATGCAATACATATTATCTATCTGGGTCTTGTAACAAAAGGGTATCATGGATGTAAATGTTGAGGGCCTTTTATAAAGGTTTGGTGGTCTTACTACCCATGAAATTTAATGTATGAATACTCAAGGTTATTCCTCCTAGAATACCACCCTTATATAAGAGAAACACGTGATTTCAATGTTAAATTAGAGAGAAGCTAAAGACTTGAAATAATGACACCAATAGATTGCCTTAGGGTATATGAAGCAAAGAAGGAGAAGGAAGTTGTGTCATTGTTCAATTCAATTGGGGAACATATGTTTGATGATCCTAAATTTTGTGACAACTATGTTGAGAAAATTCCCATTGGGATGAAAATGAAATCTATATTTTATGATCTTCCATATTGGAAGCATCTTAATATTACCCACATACTTGATCCCATGCATATCTTGAAAAATGTTTCATCTTCTTCATGGAGGAACATATCATTGGACAAAAGTGACACATTGGGTGTTATGGAGAGAAATATTTTCTTATTATACTAAAAAGAAACATTTTCCAAGAAAATAAAGTCGGGGAGAGGTCGGTCCCTCTTGGTATTTTAAAAAAGGTGATGTCCCATGGATTTTGAAGGAAGATGATTTGTCTCTAGTGAAGAATGTTGTATTGGGATTGAAGGAACATTTTTTATACGAGTCGAATATATGACACTACTTCACCATAGAAGGACATTTTCTAGGGTTTAAATCACATAACCATATAAACCATCTAAGGGTATGTATGTTGATTGCATGCTTCTTTTTTTATAGTGTATGTTATATGCACTCACAATTTTATAGTAATTAATTTGTACTTGTTTATTTTTTAGTGGCATTATCCTTTGATCATTTGTGGTTGTGTGAACCATGAATTCTCCTAGGACCTATGACATGCCATATCTATTTTTTTTTCATTTTTATGTTGGATTACATTAAAGGAGATTCGCATGGCTAGCATTCCACGATGGCATCAAGAATAGTTGAGATTGTTTGTATGTTTGAGAAGGAAATTCCCGTGAGTTTCATGGACTTGTAGGTACATATTCTAATTCACCTGGTTGGTGATATTGAATTAGCCATGGTAGTCTCATGTCATTGGATGTTCTTATTGGAGAGGTACATGAAAAAATCTGAAAGGTTTGTTCACCAAATGGAAAATCCTAAGGGTCTATGGAAGAGGTGCACATGGTATATGAGTGATTATATTATGCTATTGAATACATCAATAAAATTGATTTCAAACCAATTGGAGTGGTTTGGGATACCCATCAGGATGAGGACAAAAGGGAAGAGGAGTTACTCCAATACAAAGGGAAAAAGTACATGATAAAAAGTAAGTCACTTGTCTTTTGTCAATTTTGTACAGAGTTACT
>JZKD02S1595453.1:24393-34709 GCA_000966675.3 Picea glauca
TAAAGTAGAAAATTAAATGGGAATTGTTGTGGGTACAACAATACTCAAATGCAATGGGCCATACTCCTTATAGGCTTACATCTAAGTGAAAATTGGAATCCACTATATTAGAAATGTTCTAGATTTATCCTGTAAAGGTGGAGAGGTCCTTGGAAAAAATAGTGAAGGTTTTAATATCATAAACATTAAACCAATATGCCATAGGGTTAACTACATACATAATCAATGTAAATACCATTCCCACATTGGCTACAACGAACCAAGGTGTGGCCAGAAGGATTCCTAGACATGCGGAGAATGTTGAACAGTCTAATCTTACAACACCCACTCCCATTCCTCGAAGGTCTGAAATAATCTATTGGGAAATGGCAGACTTAGGGAAGATCCAAGACAACTAGGAAATAGATTTGTGAGTATGGGGAAAAGATAATTGGGTATAATGTAATATGCAAAGCTGAAGTGAAAAGAGGAAGGTTAAGGGTGGTGATGTAGTAGGGAAGTGGAGGAAGGTCATGAAGTATTCGTGGAAATGGATAGGAACAAACTATACTAACACATTGCATATTTTTGTAGGCCCTCAACAGAAAACGAAAATTGATCGATGAACCTCCCCTTTAAAAAAATGCCTTCGATGTAATTATTTTCCCTTTGGATCAGAAGGATGAAGTGGTTCGACACTTAGAAACAAGAAATTGAATAATTGAATTTATTTTTAATACATTTTGTTCATTATAATTTGTTTTGTTTTAAATTTTTGAATTTCAAATTATTATAAAATAGTTTAAAATTCACTAATATAAATCTTTCATATAAATTTGAGATATAAATATGAGTATAGAGTTCTGATATTATATTGATGATCATCATTGTTTTTATTTTTGATATTATTTTGAGTTCTGATATTATATTGATGATGATCATTGTTTTCATATTTGATATTATTATGAGTTCTGATATTAAATTGAAAATTATTTTATTTTGAGTTTTGGGTATAGAGTTCTAATTTAATTTAAGTTAGATATGATCATTCACTAAAGGCTATAATTTTTTGAAGACATTGAAAATAATACAATATGTAAAAATGGCAAAAGGAAGATTAAAACCCATCTCACTGAATATCTAAAAGAAAGAAAAAGAACCTAAAAAAGGAAAAGAGAATCATTGGAAAGTTCCAGGGTAATGCGATTGGGAAGAATGGAGAATTTGAAGAAGAAAGACATGCAAGACTCGTTGTAACTATGAAGAATCACTTCTAACATTCAAGGACACAAAGAAATATGTGATGGGCATTAGGTTATGCAAGTCATTGGGTCTACAACATCTCACAAGTCTAGCATGTGTGCTTGGAGGCTGGCTATGGGGTCTCTTCCTACTAGTGTCAAAGGGTTGGAAGTAAAAGGTAATTGGCTTGCTAATGTCAGTTTGAGGCATTGTCCTTTGGTAAAACATCGAAAAGATTGAACATACCTTGAGGAAGAGGGATAAGCACCTCTAGTCCTCATAAGCCATGAGTCTCTAGAGAGAACTAAGTGAATTTTTGAAACAACAAAATAATCATCCTCTAATTTTGTAGTATGGAGAACATCTAAATACAAAATGGTCCTTAGCCTTAGGATCTAAGAAGTAAATTTCACAAACATTGTGATCCCAAGGAATATGGTGATTTGTCTCGATGCAATGCTAGTGGGAGGAAACTCTAAGTTGGGTGAGAGGGACCCTCATTTTACAAGTTAATTGAATTTTGGTGTCCCCTCGGCACTAAAAGAGACCATCCTTATGTTGGTATATACCTCTTAGGAGTGTTGAAGTTTGGAAGACAACAACTTTCTAGAATCAAACCATGTGGACTAAAGACAAGCTCTATAAATCTAAGTAGAAATACGAAATACCCTTGTTTATCTTTCCTTTAACAAGATCGGGAGCATCCACTTAAAAATTATGCTAGGTGTTATGGTAATATCAAGGTGAATAAGGTGAAGCAATGAAGAGGCTCTCACACACCAACATGAATCATTCCCAAATTGTACCTACTCCATAGAAACACTTGAGAGATATAGATATCTAAGAATATCATTCTATGAGTTGTCCATTTTATTTGACTATGTGTATCATCATCACCACATGAAAGATCTCTAAAGCAATGAGTGGGGCTCTATAAATTTTGCAAGATTAATAGCATGAAGCACTCACATCATGACAAACACTCTCTCTAACCTATTTAGGTCTACTCCATAAAGATATGGTCCCTAAACCTCACACCCATACATACAAGGATAGATGTAACTTTACTTATTCAAAGACCAATTTCTTATGGAAAATTAAACTTTGATGGATGAAACTCCACCTCAAAATGTTTATTTGAAGCAAGTTAATAAATGAACTAATTCACCTCCTTTTTTCATGAAAATAATCTTTTAAATTTGATAATAATTTTATTAAAAATCATAATTTACTTGATTAATGATAATTTTAATCACAAAATTTTTACGAAAAATTTATCCCATTTTAAAATAACCTAAAATTAAAAAAAAAAATCAAAATCAAATTTTGGACAATCTTAAAAAAAAAACAAAACCGAATTTATTCACTTACCAATTCATTCTATATTAATTTCTTGAAAAAATATCCGCGTCTTAACGAATTAAGTTCTACACTCATTAAATCACTCCATTTTCTAATTAATACATGTACCGTAAAATGGTTGTTGGACTCCATTTTTCTACCATTCGTCAAATACTGTACTGTCAAATGGTTGGTGCGCTGCAGGACGCAGTTTTTGGACTCCATTTTTCTACTATTCCTCAAATACATGTACCGCCAAATAGTTGGTGTGTTAAAGTTTCTTATAATGCACCAAATGTACCGCCAAATAGTTGGTGTGTTAAAGTTTCTTATTCCGTAGGGCCAAAGCTGTTGGTCTTTTAACAATGGGCAGGTGGGATAAATCAATTGGAGTAGGTTAATTTGGGAGTAAACATATCTGTTTTTTAGGTAAAAAAATGGGTTTGAATCTGGTTAAATTTTTAGGGATAGTTTAAGTTTGAAATCAATCAAAATTTTATGCATTTTAAAACTTTAATTATAAAATTTTGCTACATTTTAAACTAACCCAAATATTCAAAAAAATATCAAAATTCTGAATTAACCTAAAATTTAAAAACAAAATATGAAAAAACATTTCCTAAAAAAGATGATTAAGATTACTCCCTAGTTAACCCACTTCTAAATCAATTATCCATTCCCAATTCCTGGTCACTAAATAATCTCAAAGTCAATTAATCGCCACCTTACTTGCAACGCGTTGAATTCAAAGATGTTTTATTGAAATAGGAAACGGGAGTCTTCTATTTAAGTTTCTCCTCCTTCTCTACCAATACCAGACAGATCTAGGTATTAGAATTATAAGGCGAACAGCAGCAGCAGATTGAGCAAAGATAATAATGGGGCGTAGTACTGTAATGGCCTTACTTCTCTGCTTATCTTTACTTCTTCCCTCATTACTGGCTTTGCCCGTGACAATAGAAGCTCCAACGCGTGCGGCCTTTTCTTCTTCGTCTGATATTGATGATGATCATTATTTTCCACCACCGACAGGTTTGATCATATTCCATTCCAACGCGAAATCATATTGTTTTTCTCGCATCTTTTAACGATGTCTTATTGATATTGAATATTGATATTAATGGAATATTGATATTGATCATATTCCATTCCAACGCGAAATCATATTATTGATCATATTCCATTCCAACGCGAAATCTTTTAACGACGTCTTCTATTGATTTTTTATTTTGATGAGTTGTTTAGTTGCAGAAGAGAGATCAAGAACAGGTTGGGAGAGAACAACAAGATCTCTGAGGCGTTTACCACTTGTCCCGACATCTCCCGTGGCAAACCTTCATAGAAACCACCATTTCCAGCGGTCTCCGCCGCCTCCACCGATAGAAATATAGGCCAACAGGCTTCAAATATGATTGCAGGTTTCTGGTTAAGGCAGGGTTTTGGTTAAGGATTATTATCATGTATAAGAGATTTGACTTTCATTATCTTTGCTGCTTACTCTCGCGTGGGTGATGTCTCTGCTTATAAATTTTATTGATACATTTGCTTATAAATTTCGATATGGATCTGGCGAACGTTGGTTTATGTACGAGATTTAGAACATTCCATAATAAAATAGATATCCATGTGTCTTAGGCTTTCAAGTTCGATGCTTTTCTTTTCCAGGTGCATTATAACTTTCCAGTTCCAAGTTAAAAGATAAACGGCATGAAAGTGTTTTTATATATTTGTTTCATTGGAAAGGGATAAACCCTAACCCTTGTCATATGAAATGTCCAAATTGTAATTACTTTTCAACATACATTTTAAATATGTTCTTCAAACGCTCTAAATATTAAAAAATAAAATGTACAATGTATGCTATTTTATGTAAAAATTGGATAATGTGATACTTTACACTCTCTATTTTTTTTTATATTCTTATAAGATCAGTATCACTGCGTATGATATAAACATAGTCAGGTTGTGTTTTTATAAGACATTTAATTATTATTAATATTATCATTAATTATCATGTAATGTTATTTAGATATTTTATGTATATCATATTGAATTCTTTTTGGATTTTTTTTTCGTAAGTATAATGTTGGAAAAGTTTACATTACATTTTTGTCTCTGTTTATAATGTTTTTAATTGAGGCTGTCTTTCTTGTTTTCATGGTTGAAGAGATTAAATGTTATTATCTTTGAAACATTGAACAAATCTCTTACATTGTGAAAGCTTAATGTCATTTTAATTAGTAAAATTGTATAGTAATGTATTTTGTATTTTATTAGTATTTTTTTATTTCAGATTTTTAATAGAATATTAGAATGAGTTGATTTTTTAATTATGCAAAAAAAATTGTGATTTGGTAACAATAGGGTTTTATAGTTGAACTTCCTTCTTTGTGATTTGGGTAAGAATAGGGTTTTATAGTTGAACTTCCTTCTTATATACTAGAATTCTTAGTGGCAATAAATGGATGTTCACTTGGAATTGTAAGTGTATGTCTCTTTATTGATTGATGACCCATTGAATATAGATAAACCTTCACATTGTTTTTCAACTTTAATTGCATGTATAATAGCTCTTTTATCCATGGTTTGGACTTTAACCTTAGGAAACTTTTGAAATTCAACTATATTTATTATTTTTTCTTTGTCTATCAATGTTTCTTTGTTATCTAGTTGTTCTATCCTTTTATGTTGTGTCTTCTTCTCACTCTAAGCAAGGGAATGTGACATAGTATTCCCTTCATGTCGTTTCAATCTATTTTGAGTCTCCTAATGTTTTGTTCTCCCCTTTTGTTATTGTTTTCAAGTGTTTTACTTCAAGAAATTAGTTTTGAATGGTTACTTGCCAAGAAGTTAGTTTTGAATGGCTACATGCCAAGAAGTTAGTTTTGAATGGTTACATGCCAAGAAGTTAGGCAACGTGTCCCCTAACATATGCTCTTTACCAATGTCTCATGCTTGCATGGAATTCTAGTTTCCATATGCATCTATATGAAGTGCTTGTTGAGGTGTTTTATTTTCCCACTTCTCCTTTAAAGTGATTGAATCTTATTCCTTATCATATAAGTTATTTTTCCATTACATAAGGAGGGTGAAATGGATTTAGGATTACCACAAACTATCAAGAGCTCAAGGCTAAAAAAACTATGAATGGTTTTAGGATTACCACAAACCATATCAACAACAATATGTTCAGGATCAAGACTGTATACCAGGAACTAGGTTGCATACTTGATCATCTATTCACATGCTCTAAATCAAACTTGGAACCTGACTGAAAACTTCAGATTTCCCCCCTGTTAGGGACAAGTGGTTCAAATTCCCTTGACCGACATTCAAAAGTATGGCCAAGAAGAGATCCAACACCTGTATAAGTTATTGGAACAATGTGTACACTTTCACAATGTATACACGGATGCAGATCAAAACACTGATCTGATCATTATCAACTTCATTGACGTCACTGATTTTGTCATGAGCTGCAGAAATTTCTAAACAAAAATAGGTTCAGAATGGTTGGCTTCACTGATTTTGTTGTGAGCAGAGTGTGGAAATTTTTGAACATAATCAGGTTCATAATGGGTCTTCTTTGCTTTCTTGAAGGAGTGAGGGTTTCTTGCAATTCCACCCTTTTACAATAATCCAACTCGACAATAGAGAATTTAAACTCAACATAAGGGTGTTGGCTTCAACCAAAAATGCACCCAATTACAATTGCAAATCATAAAATTTTGATCAAACACTAGTCCAAAATGCAGGAGTTGAATTATTCTTAAAAAATTTCGATGATGTATATGTAAGTCTCTGTAGAGGCTGACTTGATATTTAATTACACAAACTACACTTGTAAATCTTCTCTCACAAGAAACACTTTGCTATTTGGAAGCAATAGGATGACCTCAAATTCTAGTCAATTTTCCCAAATGCAAACAACAACAATTTTGGAGACAATCCAATGTCGTTCCTCTCAACAATGGATTTTACCTCACAATGATGGTTCTATCCAACATACAATAATCTCCATGAAGAATCATCACCCAAACTAAGGATATTGAAAATGTGTTATTTAAAGTATCACCTCATAAAGGTTAACTTCAAATTCAAACCAATGGAGTGGCTCACTTCAACATTAACACCGAGCTCTTTCAGGTTATTTTAACATTGTTACTTTTAGTAAAATTGATACTAAAATTGAAATTTGATGTGATTTTTATAGCCACTCTTTCCCAGATTTGACTTTCTTGGAAGCGTTGTCCTTTGGTAATCAAATTTAAATATAAAAAATTCACATTAAAGTGTTACCTCAAATTCTTTGTTGTGTCATTCATTTCCAGCCCATCATGGTTCAAGACTCCACTTTTAAAATTCTTCACTTTAATTATCATGTCACGGGTTTAGGATTGAGGAACGATCTCCTTCTTTAAAATACGCCCTCCTACTTAGCACCCACAATATTCATTAATAGTAGAAGCCAACAACATTATTTTCAGACACCAAAAGGAATTTAGCGCACATATGATGGAGGCAGAGGGACATGACGGAGCCAATTGGTGCCCCAACGATCTACCGATGAAGGATGGCTAAGCGGTTGTCTCCTTCTACTAATTTTCACATATATATCCTCGTACACATATCTATCCTCGTACACATAATTGTTTGTCATATGTCGTAATTGTCTTATATTTCTACCTTGCAAACGCCATGGATCGACCTAGCTCGTACTAATTTGGAGCTTGTTTCCATGTTTTGAGTGCCCATGGAAGCCAATGCTTACAGAAAGCAGCAGAAAAAGTAATGCCCACAGGTTTAGTTATCACACTTTTCTTCATCTTCTGCCCACAAGTAACACACTGCTATTCATTCGTTTATATATTAAATGAAGGCCCGCATCCTGAGACGTGATTGCATTCAATGCAATGCCAGAACATGCCAATTCCCATTGTCAAGTCAGACGATATATTTTTTTATTAGTGAAGAAATCTTTCCTCTTCCATTCCACCTACAGGAACCAGTCTTTTTTAAATCCGCGAATCGGTTTCGCCCTCTCCTCGGGCTCCCTCAAATCAAAATGACTCGGATTCTCCTTCAACACTAGAACTCCCGGGACAACTAAAATAGTATTAATTTTGACCCCTCCCCTAAATCCAGGAACTCGTTGTAACTATGAAGAAGCACTTCTAACATTTAAGGACAAACATAAATATGTGATGGGCATTAGGTTATACAAGTCATTGGGTCTACAACATCTCACAAGTCTAGCATGTATGCTTCGAAGCTCGCTATGGGGTCTTTTTCTACTAGTGTCAAAGGGTTGGAAGTAAAAGGTAATCGACTTGCTGAAAGTTTGGGGCATTGGCCTTTGGTAAAACATCGAAAAGATTAAACATACAAGGAAGAGGGATAAGCACCTATAGTCCTCATAAGCCATGAGTTTCTAGAAAGAACTAAGTGAATTTTTGAAACAACAAAATAATCGTCCTCTAATTTTGTAGTATGGAGAACATCTAAATACAAAATAGTCCTTAGCCTTAGGATCTAAGAAGTAAATTTTGCAAACATTGTAATCCCGACGAATATGGTGATTTGTCTCCATGAAATGCCAGTGGGAGGAAACTCTAAGTTGGGTGAGAGGGACCCTCATTTTACAAGTTAATTGGATTTTGGTGTCCCTTTTGGAAGAGCCCATCCTTATGTTGGTATATACTTTTTAGGAGTGTTGAAGTCTGGAAGACAACAACTTTCTAGAATCAAACCATGCGGACTAAGGACAAGCTCTATAAATCTAAGTAGAAATACCCTTGTTTATCTTTCTTTTAACAAGATCGGGAGCTTCCACTTAAAAATTATGCTAGGTGTTATGGTAATATCAAGGTGAATAAGGTGAAGCGATGAAGAGGCTCTCACACACCAACATGAATAGTTTCCACATTCTACCTACTCCACATAAACACTTGAGAGATATAAATATCTAAGAATATCATTCTCTTAATTATCCATTTTATTTGACTATGTGTATCATCATCACCACATGAAAGATCTCTGAAGCAATAAGTGGGGCTCCATAACTTTTACAAGATTGAAAGCATGAAGCACTCACATCATGACAAACACTCTCTCTAACCTATTTAGGTCAACTCCATAAAGATATGGTCCCTAAACCTCACACCCATACAAGGATAGATGTAACTTTACTTATTAAAAGACCATTTTCTTATGGAAATGTAAACTTTGATGGATAAAACTCCACCTCAAAAAGTTTATTTGAAGCAAATTAATAAGTGGACTAATTCACCTCTTTTTTTTTTTTATGAAAATAATCTTTTAAATTTAACAATAATTTTATAAAAAATCATAATTTACTTGATTAATGAGAATTTTAATCACAAAATTTTATCTAAAATTTATCCCATTTTAAAATAACCAAAAAAAATCAAAATCAAATTTTACTGGACTCCATTAATGTCCATTAATACTTGTACGGTAAAATGGTTGTTGGACTCCATTTTTCTACCATTCGTCAAATACTGTACTGTCAAATGGTTGGTGCGCTGCAGGACGCGGTTTTTGGACTGCATTTTTGTACTATTCCTCAAATACTTGTACCGCCAAATAGTTGGTGTGCTAAAGTTTCTCATAACGCACCAGTTTCCGTATGGCCGAAACTGTTGGTCTTTTAGCAACGGTTGGGATAAATCAATTATCCATTCCCAATTCCTGGTCACTAAATTTATTTTTTCAAAATTTTAAGTCATCTTCTAATGGATCAAAATCCATTTATACCTGTATTTTTTTTTTTATATAAATTCAAAATATAATTACATGGTATGGAGTTTTGATATAAAATTGTATCAAATTTGAGTCAGAGGACGGGGTTGGGGTTTTATTTATTGATTAAATTATTTCATTTCAATTTAATTTAAGTGAGATATTATTGTTCACTAAAGGTCACAATTGACCCATGGCATTAAAAATATTATAATATGTGAAAAGGACAAGGGGAAGTCAAAAACACATCCTAATGAAGACCTAAAAGAGAGAAAAAGAGCTTAAAATAAGGAAAAATAAAAAATGATTGAAATTGGTAGTGTAACAAGATGGGGAACAATGAAGAAGCTCAAGAAGAAGGAGGTTCCTTGGGAAATAGTTGTTTTTATAGAGAATCACTTCTAACATTCAAGGCCACAAAGAAATGTGTGATGGGTGTGAGATTATGGGAGTCATTAGCTCTGTGACGTCTTACGAGCCTATCATGTGAGCTTGGAAGTTGGCTATGGAGTCTCTTCCTACTAGTGTTAGAGAAATCAAAGTAAGAGGTAGTTGACTTGTTGCATGTCAGTTTGGGGCATTGGATTTTTATAAGCCATTGAGAAAGATAAAACATCCTTGGAGGAAGATGGATAAGTATCTTTGGTCCTAACACGCCAAGAGTCTCTAAAGAGAACCAAATGAATCTTTGAAGTGACAAAATAATTATCCTCCAATATTGTAGTAGGGAGAGCATCTGAATACAAAAGGGTCCTCGGTCTTAGGCTATAAGGAGTATATTTCATAAATGTTGTGATCTCGATGAATATGGTGATCTATCTCAATGCAATGTCTAGGGGAGCAAATTATGAGCTAGGGGAGAGGGACCATCACATCGCAATGTAGCTAGACTTTGGTGTACACTCGGTGTTGGAGTATCCCATCCTTATATTTCTATACCACTGTGAGTAGTTTTGAAGTCTGGAAGAAAGTGGCTCTTTAGTCTTAAACCA
>JZKD02S1595453.1:43224-65720 GCA_000966675.3 Picea glauca
ATTAGGGGTGGTAGATAATATCATGTGTGGGGATAAGGTTAGATGCTACTAGAAAGCACATGACCCCATTGGAGGTAGCCACAACGATGACCACAAGGGAGACTTACTTTCTTGCTGATACTATCTAGGATGAAATTGTCTTTTGATCTTGGAGTAAGACATAACACTACATTTTCTTGACTAAGATATTGTTTGTCTCAGACTTAAGGATACAAGTGAACGACCCAAAACCTAAAGGCCTCTAGTAGTAGTGGAAATCTACCCCGTATGAACCACAAACAAGTCATTTTAGCTGACATGGTTTTCCTTGAATATTCATGATGACCCAAACCACATTCATGGATAATATCCAATGATGTTTGTCCTCATTTTCAATTGAAGATTCAATTATTATAGGTTTTACATTATAGAGGCATTAGAGAAGTATGACGTGTGTAACTTTGGGGTGGTTGTATTGGAAATGATAAAAGAAAACAAACCATATTTCAAACTACCTAACTTATGGAACGCTGCAAATGCATGGTTGTCTCACAAAAAAAACTTCTCTAAGGTAAGGAATTTTTTATTGAATAATTGAAGATGATGAGAATTTGTTCAATAATTTAAATCATTTCATTGTTAGTTGGATGTGTCAACTGTCATTCCTAAACTAATCATCTTTAGCACTTTGGACAGATTAAAAAGTGAAATGATTATAGAATTATAATCGACAAATCCATTTATGTTTATTGGTCCTTTGTTTCTTTCAACATTCCTCGATGAAAAAGGTCTCATGAACAGAACATTGTGACCTAGAATGAGGCTCAAATTTGAATTTATGAGATAGCTTGACTCTAAGCCCCCAAGAAACATTCACTTGTCTGTGTCTTGAATATTCTAAATGGAATTGTGTGGTTAGATTGATTACAATTAGAAATCATACATGGGGTACTCTCGAGGTTTGGTGCTTCAATGTTCATCTCCATTGGTAGGTTTTTCCTCATCCTCCTATGGGTGAAAGTCATATGCACTATGGATGGAATTCTAATCAATTCTTGAGATCTTGTCATTAAGAGCCAATGAGTCACCACTCGTGCAAATTGTTGAGATGATGACCCTCTCATAAATTTTGATCTATGGATCTCATCTAAATTGATGGTGCCAACCTCTAATTGAATTGTATTGCTTAACCACAAAAAATTCTTGATACATATCAACAACCCTCCATTTCCTCCAATTTCAATAGACCTTGGAAGATTCTCTTTATATATCACCACTACATTGTTCTTGAAATCTCCACTAGAAACAACAATTGGGGTTGATAAGTTTCTTCATCTGTTTAGAGCCTCACAAACACTGAAAAATATCATTTGATGTTTGGTTTATGTAATATCATGCAAACCTACATGTGTCATTTGTTGATTTGTCTACGTTCCATCCTACACCGTACTCCACTTCTCCATCTTGCTTGACACCCCCACTGCATCCCTTATTCACATTCACATTGCATTCGTTCACCAAGTATTGTCCTTTGGTTTTGCTCCATACCATTGTCTCTTCACCCTCATAATCAATGCCTCTTCTTCCTCTTCTATTTGTGTCTAGAAAATTTTTGGTCACATATATATGATCATTGTAGGTGGGAATGTAGCTAGGAGATTTGGGTTTGGAATTACAATATTGTTCAAAATACTCAGCAAGGTGTGGGATGAAGATTCACCTTGTGAAATATTCATTTTCCATCTGTTATCACTCTAAGAAACCCTTTGTGGTTGCAGACCAAAGGTACTTCGTAACTTAAGAAATGAATGTTTTTGTATTTTGTAAATATGGATCAATGGGATAACTCAATTCAGCTTATGGCATTCAGACATCAAAATGATAAACAAATAGACAGTGCTCTCCAAGATTGGTTAAATAGTAAAATAACCTTTAGTGGATGAAGAAAGATTGCTCATAAACCAGTGCAAAGCAGGGTCTAATAAACAATTAAAGAAAATGATTATAATGTCATGAACCAAACAATAGGATAACAACTATTCAAGGTTTGACAACAAGATAACAGTGAAGAAGAAATATGGAAAACTGATACCAAAATGGAAAGGAACTTGTGATTTGTATTAACAATGAAAGGTCTGAGTACAAAAGAGTATTACTGTATCCAGAATCGAACTCTTGTTTGATATCAAAACCAGGCATTTATAGTCTTTTACAAACAGTTATACAGATCCTAAAAACATGGATCTGTATTTAATAACAACAACTCAATTCTAACCAAATAACTTGAAATTAAAGTCTTCAACAACTAAACTAAATAGTCGAATTGTCTTCAGTCTCCAAAATCGCCATCTGCAACCTTTAGCTCTTAATATCTGCAATGTGGTGAAAATAGCAGGACACCTGTATCTGACTGTTCAATTTCCCAATATTTATGGTCGAATTCTTAGGAAATGGTTTTGCATGTGTAACCAAAAAAATCCCTCGAATCCCTGATGTTGAACTTCTTGCATACGATCTAATAGTCCACTGATACATTGGAATATCTTCAGAACTCATTTGGAATGAATTGTTATGTTTTCGGCTTCAAAAATCACTTTTCCAGCTTTCAATAGTGCAACCGTTTAATTTTTATGCGGGTTAGCTATTGAAAGTTGTCACTTTCCACAGCTAACGGGTAATGAAATAATAGCCTGGCGCTGTTGAAAGTCCCGATAGCGGAAAAAAAGAGTTTTTTCCTTCGAAAATCAGTGGGCATCCGATTTCTCACCTTGCATATTGACGACAACTTGAGCAAGAACCTTTAGGTCTGGATGAGATTTTTGCCTCAATTTTTGTTTCAACCTCCTGATCTGCCTTTTGAGGCGTTTGGCAAGCCACCACAAGCTATTGTAGTCTTTGGTGAGCTTTTTCTTCCTCTTTTTCTCTTTAACACTCTCCTTGGCCAATCTTTCAAATGCAACATTTGTCTTGGCAAAGTTATCAGATAACTTTTTATACCTATACTTAATCACCCGCTCCAAGACCTCTTGCTGGGCAATTACCTCCTTGAGATGTTTGATCTTTTGAGACTTATTTGATTTAGGGTTTTTTGATGATTCTCCCTGCTCTGTCCGATTGAAAGCTTCATAGTTCTATGCACACTCAGCTGATTGCTTATAACTCTTAATGGCAGGGCATTGATTTTTTTGCTCAGATTCTGAATCTGAATAAGGCAAGTTAAGTATATTCTTGCCTGCACTCTGCTCTGTTGGATACCCTATATTATGTTGTGTAGTCTTCTCTGTGGTCTGCTCAAAATTTAACTTTCTCTTTGACCAGTGAGGCTTCAGTCCAGATATTCTATCCTTTGAAGGTCCTGGTAAGGCCCTTCTTCTTCTTGAGCTGCTCTGAGGAGATGATTGTTTCTTTGCACCAACCATCTGTTCATTTGCAGTCTGATTCTGGGTTTCAAAACCTTCCCAGAATAGAAAGTGTTCCAAGCTCCTCCCCTGTTCTTTCAATTCTTCCAGAATAATCAATTTTATGAGGCCTAGGTGACATAGAGTAGTTTTCACGCTCAAGGGTTGAGCTCTAATCCTCTTGCATACCTTAGTCAAACTGTGATATAAGAAATAAGGCAAATTGATGGGGGTCTTTCCTGTGAAGTGATCCAAGAGTTTAAAGTGATACATCATCAATTTATCATATCTTCCCTCTGATGTAATGTACAATTGGATTCCTTTGAATAATTCTTGCCATTCTTCATCTAGATATGAAACAAGCATACCTTTTCTCCATGCTTTGTGTCTGTACCCCTCTTTCAAATAGGCCTTGAAATCCAAATTTTTAGGAGAAATGGTTTTAAACCATCTTTGACCAGTTCTTGGCAATCCCGTAGCTGCAGCAATGACGACCTCATCCACTTTGATCTCCATGGACCCGACGCGAGATTTATTGCCCTCAAAAGTCTTGGCAAAGGCTTCAGCTGTGGCCTGATGGCACCCAATTTGTAACCTTTCTACGAATTCCATACACCCTGTGATTGAAAAATGCCTCTGGACCTCGGGATGTGATTGTAAAAAAGATAAATTATCCAGTTCTCGCTTGAGTAGAGTGCCACTGCGTTTTCTCACCATTCTGCAGCTCAAAAACTTGACAATTAGAACCCCTGTAACTGCCAGTCGAGTCGAGGTTCTACGTTGTTGAAAGCAGTTCGGGCTTCGACTCTGTTTTGAAACAAATGAACACTTCCACAGTATTCCGGAAGCGATTTGTGATATGAAAACCATAGTTTGATTTGATGTTGTCAGGCCGGCGGTACCTCATCTACACCTGCATCACCGAACACGAACCTACCATCTCGGATGCCATGAGTGCTGTGTGTGAGTTTTGGGCTGGATTCGAATTATAGTCATATCCTGACATGCATGATCGAGTTTCTATCATTTCCCACACCTATCAGCGCATGCCTTGGATTTACTGTGACGTGGGGTGATCATATCATCATTACTGTCATACGTGGATATCACGCACGTGATTCCCGCCTTGTTCAACAACGGCCCGCAGAAAATGCCTATGTCAACTGCTTGCTTGCCACTTTCACCAGCGCGCGACTCTGTGAAAAATCCTTGTTAGCTGCGGAAAGTATGCACTTTCAACAGCGCACCATTAGTTTAAAAACACTCCATAGCTGTGGAAAGTATGCACTTTCAACAACACACCATATTAATTGAAACCGCTCCTTAGCTGTAGAAAGCATGTACTTTCCACAACGCGCCACCCACGAACCTTGATTGTCAGACCTTTTGAAACTCGCCACTTTCAACAGTGCACCATTAGTTTAAAAGCACTCCTTAGTTGTTCAAAGTGGACACTTTCCACAGCGCACAATCAATTTTTTAACACACATTAGTCGTGGAAAGTAAAAAATGACAATTTTGAAAAGAAGACTTTATGGGTCGAATTATTTTCTAAGACAAAACCAAAATCTAAAATTTTCTCATCTATAAAAACTCAAAAGTAACTTGAGGAGGCTACCAATAGCCATGATATCCACTATAAAACTCAACCGAAAGAACGGTTTCATTTTGGGAGTTAACATTTGGCTCCAACTGGGATGGGCATCTCCCTGTGAGGTGACCAAGAACCTAGCTAGACTCAGTAGCCTTATTGCAATCTGAAAAATAGTTGCTAGTACCATTGGGCATGGAGTTATTTGAATGACAAAAGTAAAGAAAACAGAACTGAAAAAGAAAATATGTACAAGAAGAACTTGGCTTCAAGGAAGCCTTATGAGAAATAGATCTTCAGGAAGCGCCCGTTGAAAGGCCCCCCTGATACTGGCTCGCCTGAAAGAGTTTGAAGAACAAAGGTGTTGTTCTGATGCACCTCTGTTATGACAAAAGGACCTGTCCAAAGAGCCTCAAATTTTCCGTGTTTCCCTTTCTCCTGCCTTGCTGCATCCCACTTTAAGACCATATCCCCTGTTTTGAATACATATGATTTGACCTTTTTGTCGAAATTTTGCTTGATCCTCTCTTGATGCAATTCAATTTTTTCTAGGAGCTGCTCTCTATCTTGTTGCAGTTCTACCAAATCATGAATCCTCCTAGTCAAATCACTTGGTTCAGTATCAGTTTCTTGTAAGAATTTCGCAACTGGTAATGCAAGTTGAACAGGAAATATGGCCTCAGTACAATATACCAACTTGAAAGGAGATGTACCAATTGATTTCTTACATGTTACCCTATCATCCCACAAGGAAAACTTCAATTTGGAATCCCAACCTCTTCCATTTTGTTCAAGCAGTTTCTTTATGATTCTGACTAAAGTCTTGTTTGATGACTCAACTAAACCATTCCCTTGCGGATAGTAGGCTATGGAATGTACCAGCTGAATTCCCATCTCTTCACACAATTTCACCAAGTGTGTATCTTTGAATGCAGCAACATTATCAGTGACCAATCTTTTGGGGCAGCCAAATCTGGTGAATATGTTTTCTTGCAGAAAGTTTATGATGACAATATGATTGGCGTTCCGGGTGGGAATAGCCTCAATCCACTTCGTAAAGTAATCGATGGCAATCAGGATCCACCGATGCTGACCACTAGAAGGCGGATGGATCTCACCTATGAAGTCCAAGCCCCACTGCTGGAAAGGCCCTGTGACCACTATAGGTTTGAGAGGAAGGGACTTCAGTTGTTTTTTACCTTCAAATCTCTGACATTTGTCACATGTTTTCACAAATTCATACACATCTGAAAATAAGKATGGCCAATAGTAACCTGATCTTAAGATTTTGTGTGCTGTGGTTTTCCAATAGTGATGTCCTCCGCACTCACTATTGTGAAGTTCACACATGACTTTAGTTTCCTCCTCTTGATTCACACATCTCAACAACAAACCAATGGGACTCTTCCATAACAACAAGTTATCATTGATACAGAAATTTATAGCTCTGAGCTTGAAAGCCCTTCTTTGGGTCTTTGTCAAATCTGATGGGACTGATAAAGTCTGCAAAAAATGAATGATATGCCTGTACCACTTGCAATCAGCTAGATGAGCTGAAACCTGCATTCCCTTACCTTCATTGTTCTCAGCAGATGGAACATTTTCTGCATCAATACTCATCAGATTTATGTCAAGCAGCTTGCAATTCTCCTCTGCTAGGAGTTTGGCAAGACCCTGGCCTTTCACTAGCTTTGCTGGTTTGATTTCAACATCAAACTTGATCAATTTGGCTATCCACTTACTTCTTTTGCCATCAATGTCAGGTTGGACAAGAACATCTTTAACTGAACTGGAGGGAACAAAAGCTATTACCTTTGCCTGAAGAATGTAGATCCTGAAAGCCTTCAGTGACTTGACAAGTGCATAAGCTTGTTTTTCCAACAACTCATACTTTACCTCTACGTCCCTCAAGACCTTACTAAAGAAAGCAACCGGTTGCTCTTGATCATCAACATTCTTCTGCAAGAGTACTGTTGCGATCGTATCATTGGAAGCAAATGAAAAAATGTAAAATACCTTGGAAAATCTGGGCTGATCAATACAGGAGCTGTTGTGATGGCTTCCTTGATGTTATTGAATGACTGTCTGGCTGCTTCAGTCCACTTTATCTCAGAGTCTTTCCTCAACATAGCAGTGATATGCTTTGTGAGTTTAGCAAAATTCACTATGAATCTTCTGACAAAATTAATAGTCCCAAGAAAAGACTGAATGTCTTTCTTTAATCTAGGAAGAGATAGATTTTTAATTGCTTCTACCCTCTTTGGATCAATTTAACCCCCTCAGCTGAAACAATATGCCCAAGTAGTTTTTCCTCCTTAAGTGAAAAATTTGACTTTTTGGGATTAAGAGAGATGCCATACCTTCGACATTTCAGAAAAGTCCTCCTCAAGTGCTGCAAATGGAGTTCGTGGCTACTTGAGAAAACGATGATATTGTCAAGATAAATTAGGACAAATTTATCCTTCTCCCCAATGAAAGCAATGTCCATTTCCCTTTGGAATGTCGCCCCCACGTTCATCAATCCAAAGGGTATCTTCTCGTACATAAATGTGTCCCATGGAGTGGTAAAGGCAATTTTTTCTTTGTCTTCCAGATGGACAAAAATCTGATTGTATCCGAAAAACCCATCAATAAAGGACATTACCTTCGATCCTGACACCTTCTGCAACATATGCTCCATCTTAGGCAGAGGGTAATTGTCTTTCCTAGAGAATTTGTTCAGATTTCTGAAGTCAACGCAAGGTCTGATCTCTCCATTCTTCTTCCTGACTGGCACAAGATTAGTAATCCACTTTGAATACCTGAGAGGAATGATAATGCGGGCATCCAACAGTTTCTTAATTTCTCTCTCCATTGTGGGCAGCAGTAAAGGATTGAATGATCTAAGCTTCTGTATGAATGGTTTGGTGTCTTTATTCAATGGAATTTTATGTTGAATCACCTCCGTGTCGAAATTTTTCAAATCATCATACTGCCAAGCAAAGATATCTGCAAATTCCCTCAGCAATTCTCCATAATCGACCTTTTGTTTTTTAGACAAATGTGAGGCCAAGTTGACATGTTTGGGATCTTGCTCGCTAGCCACATTATACGGAAAAACATCTGACTCTTTCTCTCTGCTTTGCAATTTGACAGCTACATCGTTGTTGTCGAACAACCTTTCCAACGGGACCAAGCCTTTAGGAATTCTGTTGGTGGACAACTAAACTATCTCATGAGCTGCAATTTTTCTCTTGAGCTTTGGCTGCTCAACTTCATCGTCATGTTCGTTCTCCTAATCAATCTGCAGATTTTTAAACTCATCTATCACTACGAGGAATCGGGTGAGTTCAACATTGTCCTCAAAAACTTTCCAAAATTTTACATTGTCAGGAAGAGAGGGCCTATATTTGACATGAATTTCGTAAGACAATTTGTGAGGCAGAGGGGGTATAAATGCACAAGAAGACATAGCCAATGAATCAGCCAATTCATTCATGGCTCTAGGTACAAATGTAATTTTAAAATCTGCAAAATTTTTAATTGCCTCCAACACTTCATCTCTGTATGCCTTCAGCTTGACATGCTTGGCTTGAAAGGACTTATTCACCTGCTGAATAATCCAATCTGCATCTCCAAACACCTGCAATTTTCTAATTCCTTTCTCCTTCGCTGCGTTCAGTCCTAAAAGTAGTGCTTCATACTCAACAATGTTATTAGTCACTTTAAAATCAAGTTTAAAGGACAATTGAGAAGTTTTCTTAGAGGGAGAAATGAATACCACTCCTGCTCCAGCTGACTCCTTAGTGCAAGCATCGTCAAAGAACATGGTCCAGAGATCATCCTCTTCTATTTCTGTGGGCTGAACTGTGATCTGATCTATGGGTTTTCTGAGCAACAATGTATCAGACAGTGAATCATCAAATTGCAAGATACAAGATCCCATATCTGTGTCGACTGCATAGATAGGATGATTGGATGGATTCTTCTCATCACTAATCACATATGCCAACTGGGATTCCCTATAAAGTATTATGTTCACCCCTATGAAAACAGGGATAGTAGCATAAGAGAGGTCCATTTGAAGAGTGCCACCTAGCCTCTTCATCCATGATCTAGATAAAAGGCAACCGAATTTTGGAGGTATGTCAGCCACAATTATGTCCATCACCATTGTCTTCATTGATGCTTGGGTCAAGGTTACAGCCAAATCCTTAATCATCCCAAGGCATTTGACTTTTCGAGAATCAAAGGAGAAAAGGTCATGATAAGACTTGGTAATCTCCAACCCAAGCTCATCCATGACAGCCTTTAGCATCAAGTTGTGTGAAGCACCGGGGTCCAGCAAACAATTGTGCAGTGTTTTTTCATGAATATTTAATGAGATGTAGAAAGGGGGACAACTTTCATCGCTGTCTTCTACCATTTGACCTAGAGTGATGGTTGGTTTGTCATCATAAATGTTGAGGATATCAGCAGAATGAGATACTGACTGGGATCTAAATTTTTGAGGATATCTTTTTTAAACATCTCATTTTTCATCAGCTCAACAAGAGGGATAATAATCTTAATCTTTTGTAATTCAGCCTCGAAATTAAAGGAATATGGAGCCTTATCAGTAGTTTTATCAGAAATTTGTACCTGACTGGAAGGGGCTTCCTGATTCTTCTACTGTTCAATAGGAGGCTTCCTTTCTGGAGGTTGTTGGTCTATGGGGACAACAGTCTTCTTGGGAAGAGCTGGTGCTTTTCCCTTTGAAGACTTTGCTGGCTGATCTTCTGATGCATGGTATTTTTGGTTGACAGGGGCAGCAGTCTTTGTAGGAGAGGCTGATGCATATTCTTGAGTAGCATTAGATTTAGATCGAAGGTTGTATCTGTTTTTATCCTCTGCTGTGAAGATTCCATCACCAAGGAGATCATCTTCGGTCTGTTGAGTTTTTAATGATTCCTCATAATCTTGTTGTGTTAGATAAGACTTCCCCATCTCTTCTCCAACACAATGAATGTCACCTTCCCCATTCTCTTGATCTTTTCCATTGTCTTCATCCATCACTACATTCTGAAGAGGGACTTTTATCCTCTGATCTTCATTAGAATTCCTATCTCTTTGCAAAATCTGAGTTTGTGGATTATTTCTTCTGTAGGGAAAAGCATTTGGGTTTCTGGGGGCAAAAGCATTTGGCTCTTTTTCTCTTGCTGGTGGCTGATTTTGAACTTTTAACTTTGACATTTCTAATGTTAGGCTGTCCAACATTTTAGCGATCTTTTCCATTTGACTGTTAGAAGAAGAAGAAGACTCGACAACAAACTTCTTCTTTTCAGCCCTCCCTTTAAGCTTCTGAGAGGCTGTGATGTTTGATTCAACTTCGAGAGCAGCATCTTGCATTAAAGAAAGCGTGGATGATAGTCTTTCTCTAAGGATAAGACAAAAATCTGCATCAAAGGCCGCAGAGAATGTGATCTTTGCCGATGCATCGCTTGGTTTGATCTCTGCAAGGATCTTACCAAACATTTTGTTGAATCTTTTGATAAAGTCTGAGACCGATTCTCCATCTCCTCTCTTCAAATTTCCAAACTCAGAAATGTAGTATAACATATCTCTTCTTTCTCCTCAATGTTTCAAGAATAATTCATCCAATTGTTCAATGCCAGTGATTGAATTTGTCGGTAGCTCTTTGAACCACTTTCGGGCTTGGCCATCCAAACTCTGAACGAAAAATCTAGTCCACACATCTTCTTCTGAAATATTTATGTTTTCTGCATAAGCATAAAATGATTCAATGTGTTCTTCAGATGTATACTCCCCTGCTCCTGTAAACTTCGACATATATTTCTGGTAGTCACCTGTTGGCATGGTAGACAGGGGATTTGGCAACACAAGTGGAGCATATATGTTTGCCAAGATTTGTTCCATTCTGGTCAAAGGGGAAGCCATGAATGTCTTGGTTGTTGATACAGACGAGGAACTTGTAGGAGATGATAGAGGAGATGAAGAACTCGTAGGAGGGGATGGAGGAGATGAGTTGCCTGAGTTAGAAAGGAATGGCTGTCTTACTTCACCCTGAGAAGAAATTTCGGATGTAGGTGGAAAGTAAGAGGCTCTATAAAACTGATTGAGCAACAAAGCTAGATTTTCTTCTCCTTTAGAGGACATATCATGGAGAATTTCTTCAAGGACAGGTAGATTTGTGTAAGTGTGTAAAACACCTTTTGAAGGTTTACTAGGTGATGAATCAAAAAGAGATGAAGAGGAATCTTCTTTCTGCGGGGAGGATTCAATATTCAATTCTTTTGGATGGGATGAAATGTCAACCTCAAGGACAAAATCAGTAATATTAGAAGAAAAAGAAGGTTCTTCTACTTTAGACACTTGAGATGAAATTTTTATTTCTTGGGAATTTTGTGTTTCAACAGGGGATTCAACAAAAGACTTTTCAGATATGAAAGGATGAGTATCAGTTGGAATACCTGAATCAATTGCACTTGCAGATCCGGAAGCCTGTCTTTGCAAAGCTTTTCCCTTTCTAATGATTTTTTCTGGACCAGGAACTGATGTCAATGGGCCTTCTGGGTTTGCCCTGGTGTGAGCTCTTTTTCGAGCCACTTCGTTACAATGGAGTCACCAAATAGAAAATGTACAACCTGATAGTGTCTAATTCTTGTCTATCATAAAAAAATAGATCTATGTTGTCTCCCAGAGAAGCTGAGCTTCAATCCCCTCTCCCCGGTAGTGGCGCCAATTTGTTATCACTCCAAGAAACCCTTTTTGGTTGCAGAACAAAGGTTCTTGGTAACTTAAGAAATGAATGTTTTTGTATTTTGTAAATATGGATCAATGGGATAACTCAATTCAACTTATGGGATTCAGACATCAAAATGATAAACAAATAGATAGTGCTCTCCAAGATTGGTTAAACAGTAAAATAGCCTTTAGTGGATGAAGAAAGATTGCTCATAAACCAGTGCAAAGCAGGGTCTAATAAACAATTAAAGAAACTGATTATAATGTCATGAACCAAACAATAGGATAACAACTATTCAAGGTTTGACAACAAGATAACAGCGAAGAAGAAATATGGAAAACTGATACCAAAATGGAAAGGAACCTGTGATCTGTATTAACAATGAAAGGTCTGAGTACAAAAGAGTATTACTGTATCCAGAATCGAACCCTTGTTTGATATCAAAACCAAGCATTTATAGCCTCTTACAAACAGTTATACAGATCCTAAAAACACAGATCTGTATTTAATAACAACAACTCAATTCTAACTAAATAACTTGAAATTAAAGTCTTCAACAACTAAACTAAATAGATGAATTGTCTTCAGTCTCCAAAATCGCCATCTGCAACCTTTATCTCTTAGTATCTGCAGTGTGGTGAAAATAGCAGGACACCTGTATCTGACTATTCAATTTCCCAATATTTATGGTCGAATTCTTAGGAAATGGTTTTGCATGTGTAACCAAAAAAATACCTCGAATCCCTGATGTTGAACTTCTTGCATGCGATCTAATAGTCCACTGATACACTGGAATATCTTCAGAACTCGTTTGGAATGAACTGTTATGTTTTCGGCTTCAAAAATCACTTTTCCAGCTTTCAACAGTGCAACCATTTAATTTTTACGCGGGTTAGCTGTTGAAAGCTGTCACTTTCCATAGCTAACAGGTAATGAAATAATAGCCTGGCACTGTTGAAAGTCCCGATAGCACACAAAAAGAGTTTTTGCCTTCGAAATTTGATTTCAAACCAAAATCAGTGGGCATCCGATTTCTCACCTTGCATATTGACGACAACTTGAGCAAGAACCTTTAGGTCTGGATGAGATTTTTGCCTCAATTTTTGTTTCAACCTCCTGATCTGCCTTTTGAGGCATTTGGCAAGCCACCACAAGCTGTTGTAGTCTTTGGTGAGCTTTTTCTTCCTCTTTTTCTCTTTAACACTCTCCTTGGCCAATCTTTCAAACGCAACATTTGTCTTGGCAAAGTTATCAGATAACTTTTTATACCTATCCTTAATCACCCGCTCCAAGACCTCTTGCTGGGCAATTACCTCCTTGAGATGGTTGATCTTTTGAGACTTATTTGATCTAGGGTTTTTTGATGATTCTCCCTGCTCTGTCTGATTGAAAGTTTCATAGTTCTGTGCACACTCAGCTGATTGCTCATAACTCTTAATGGCAGGGAATTGATTTTCTTGCTCAGATTATGAATCTGAATAGGGAAAGTTAAGTATATTCTTGCCTGCACTCTGCTCTATTGGATACCCTGTATTCTGTTGTGTAGTCTTCTCTGTGGTCTGCTCAAAATTTAACTTTCTCTTTGACCAATGAGGCTTCAGTCCAGGTATTCTGTCCTCTGAAGGTCCTGGTAAGGCCCTTCTTCTTCTTGAGCTGCTCTGAGGAGATGATTGTTTCTTTTCACCAGTCGTCTGTTCATTTGCAGTCTGATTCTGGGTTTCAAAACCTTCCCAGAACAGAAAGTGCTCCAAGCTCCTCCCCTGTTGTTTCAATTCTTCCAGAATAATCAATTTTATGAGGCCTAGGTGACATAGAGTAGTTTTCACGCTCAAGGGTTAAGCTCTAATCCTCTTGCATACCTTAGTCAAACTGTGATATAAGAAATAAGGCAAATTGATGGGGGTCTTGCCTGTGAAGTGATTCAAGAGTTTAAAGTGATGTAATGTACAAATTAAAGAGTTTAAAGTTCAAATTATCATATCTTCCCTCTGATGTAATGTACAATTGGATGCCTTTGAATAATTCTTGCCATTCTTCATCTAGATATGAAACAAGCATACCTTTTCTCCACGCTTTGTGTCTATACCCCTCTTTCAAATAGGCCCTGAAATCCAAATTTTTAGGAGCAGTGGTTTTAAACCATCTTTGACCAATTCTTGGCAATCCTGTAGTTGCAGCGATGACGACCTCATCCACTTTGATCTCCATGGACCCGACGCGAGCTTTATTGCCATCAAAAGTCTTGGCAAAGGCTTCAACTGTGGCCCGATGGCACCCAATTTGTAACCTTTCTACAAATTCCATACACCCTGTATTTGAAAAACGCCTCTGGACCTCGGGATGTGATTGTGAAAAGGACAAATTATCCAGTTCTCACTTGAGTAGAGCGCCACTGCGTTTTCTCACCATTCTGCAGCTCAAAAACTTGACAATTAGAACCCCTGTAACTGCCAGTCGAGTCGAGGTTCTGCGCTGTTGAAAGCAGTTCGGGCTTTGACTCTGTTTTGAAACAAATGAACACTTCCACAGTATTTCGGAAGTGATTTTTGATATGAAAACCATAGTTTGATTTGATGTTCTCAGGCCGACGGTACCTCCTCTGTACCTACATCACCGAACACGAACCTACCATCTCGGATGCCATGAGTGCTATGCGTGAGTTCTGGGCCGGATTTGAATTACAGTCATATCCTGACATGCATGATCGAGTTGCTATCATTTCCAACTCCTATCAGCGCATGCCTTGGATTTACTGTGACGTGGGGTGATCATATCATCATTATTGTCATACGTGGATATCACGCACGTGATTCCCTCCTTGTTCAACAACGACCCGCGGAAAACGCCTCTATTAACTACTTGCTTGCCACTGGCACCAGCGCGCGACTCTGTGAAAAATCCCTGTTAGCTGCGGAAAGTATGCACTTTCAATAGTGCACCATTAGTTTAAAAACACTCCTTAGTTGTGGAAAGTATGCACTTTCAACAGCACGCCATATTAATTGAAACCGCTCCTTAGCTGTAGAAAGTGTGTACTTTCCACATCGCGCCACCCACGAACCTTGATTGTTAGACCTTTTGAAACTCGCCACTTTCAATAGCGGACCATTAGTTTAAAAACACTCCTTAGCTGTTGAAAGTGGACACTTTCCACAACGCACAATCAATTTTTTAACACATGTTAGCCGTGGAAAGTAAAAAATGACAATTTTGAAAAGAAGACTTTATGGGTCGAATTATTTTCTAAGACAAAACCAAAATCTAAAATTTTCTCAGCTATAAAAACTCAAAAGTAACTTGAGGACACTACCAATAGCCATGATATCCGCTACAAAACTCAGCCGAAGGAGCGGTTTCATTTTGGGAGTTAACATTTGGCTCCAACTGGGATGGGCATCTCCCTGTGAGGTGACCAAGAACCTAGCTAGACTCAGTAGCCTTATTGCAATCTGAAAAACAGTTGCTAGTACCATTGGGCATGGAGTTATTTGAATGACAAAAGTAAAGAAAACAGAACTGAAAAATAAAATATGTACAAGAAGAACCTGGCTTCAAGGAAGCCTTATGAGAAATAGATCTTCAGGAAGCGCCCGTTGAAAGGGCCCCCTGATACTGGTTCACCTGAAAGAGTTTGAAGAACAAAGGTGTTGTTCTGATGCACCTCTGTTATGACAAAAGGACCTGTCCAAAGAGCCTCAAATTTTCCATGTTTCCCTTTCTCCTGCCTTGCTGCATCCCACTTTAAGACCATATCCCCTGTTTTGAATACATCTGATTTGACCTTTTTGTCGAAATTTTGCTTGATCCTCTCTTGATGCAATTCAATTTTTTCTAGGAGCTGCTCTCTATCTTGTTGCAGTTCTACCAAATCATGAATCCTCCTAGTCAAATCACTTGGTTCAGTATCAGTTTCTTGCAAGAATTTCGCAACTGGTAATGCAAGTTGAACATGAAATATGGCCTCAGTACCATATACCAACTTGAAAGGAGATGTACCAATTGATTTCTTACATGTTACCCAGTGAGCCCACAAGGCAAACTTCAGTTTGGAATTTCAACCTCTGCCATTTTGTTGAAGCAGTTTCTTTATGATTCTGACTAAACTCTTGTTTGATGACTCAGCTAAACCATTCCCTTACGGATAGTAGGCTGTGGAATGTACCAGCTGAATTCCCAACTCTTCACACAATTTCACCAAGTGTGTATCTTTGAATGCAATAGCATTATCAGTGACCAATCTTTTGGGGCAGCCAAATCTGGCGAATATGTTTTCTTGCAGAAATTTTATGATGTAAGTATGATTGGCGTTCCGGGTGGGAATAGCCTCAATCCACTTCATAAAGTAATCAGTGGCAACCAGGATCCACCGATGCTGACCACTGGAAGGTGGATGGATCTCACCTATGAAGTCCAGGCCCCACTGCTGGAAAGGCCCTGTGACCACTATAGGTTTGAGAGGAAGGGACTTCAGTTGTTTTTTACCTTCAAATCTCTGACATTTGTCACATGTTTTCACAAATTCATACACATCTAAAAATAAGGATGGCCAATAGTAACCTGATCTTAAGATTTTGTGTGCTGTGGTTTTCCAATAGTGATGTCCTCCGCACTCACTATTGTGAAGTTCACACATGACTTTAGTTGCCTCCTCTTGATTCACACATCTCAACAACAAACCAATGGGATTCTTCGAGAACAACAAGTTATCATTGATACAGAAATTTATAACTCCGAGCTTCAAAGCCCTTCTTTGGGTCTTTGTCAAATCTGATGGGACTGATAAAGTCTGCAAAAACTGAATGATATGCCTGTACCACTTGCAATCATCTAGATGAGCTGAAACCTGCATTCCCTTACCTTCATTGTTCTCAGCAGACAGAACATTTTCTGCATCAATACTCATCAGATTTATGTCAAGCAGCTTGCAATTCTCCTCTGCCAGGAGTTTGGCAAGAACCTGGCCTTTCACTAGCTTTGCTGGTTTGATTTCAACATC
Organism: Picea glauca; assembly: GCA_000966675.3. Taxonomy (NCBI): domain Eukaryota; kingdom Viridiplantae; phylum Streptophyta; class Pinopsida; order Pinales; family Pinaceae; genus Picea; species Picea glauca. The sequence continues at coordinate 59,913 of JZKD02S1595453.1, forward strand.
GAACTCGATCAATCTCGCTATCCACTTACTTCTTTTGGCATCAATGTCAGGTTGGACAAGAACATCTTTAACTGAACTGGAGGGAACAAAAGCTATTACCTTTGCCTGAAGAATGTAGACCCTGAAAGCCTTCAGTGACTTGACAAGTGCATAAGCTTGTTTTTCCAACAACTCATACTTTACCTTTGCATCCCTCACGACCTTACTAAAGAAAGAAACCGGCTGCTCTTGGTCATCAACATTCTTCTGCAAGAGTACTGCTGCGATCGCATCATTGGAAGCAAATGAAAAAATGTAAAATACCTTGGAAAAATCCGGGCTGATCAATACAGGAGCTGTTGTGATGGCTTCCTTGATGTTATTGAATGACTGTCTGGCTGCTTCATTCCACTTTATCTCAGAGTCTTTCCTCAACATAACAATGATATGCTTTGTGAGTTTAGCATCATGTTGCATTATATAGTATTGCAAAAAAATATTAGGGAGTCACTTTTGCATTGTGTTTGCATCATAAGCATGTTTTTTTTTTGTGTTATATTAGCATCCTAGTGCGTTAAAGTAGGCATTGATAAATTTCATATGGGGATTCATACATGTGTCATACTAACATCATTTTAGTGTCGAAAATTGAAGCCTTTTAGTTATTTTACATCTTGTTTGCATCTTATTTGGATATTATGACATCACTCTTGCATCATGTTAGTGTCATGTATGCATGGCTAATATTTATTTGTGCATTGTGATAATTTCATATTCCATAACTCATGAGTTGTTTTAACATTAAAGTTTTGGTGAGATTATTATTAATGTTTTTTTATTATTTAATTATTTTATTTATCTAATTAATATTATTAATTAATTTTATTATTTAATTAATAATAATACAATTATTAATATTAATTAATTAATGACGATTAAGTATTAAATATCATTTTTATGATATTCAAATATTGGTGAGATTGATCATTGGTATATAAGTGTGTTCTACATCATATTAATCATGAGATCAAAACCAGTTTATATAGAGAAAAAAATAGTGTATCCATAAACACAATTACCAAATTTTACCACATTAAACTTCAATCAATTTCACAAAGTGGAAGCAAAAAATATGTTTATATAAACACAATGATGAAATTTTAAATTAAATTGTAAAATAACCATGTACTTTTTTCTACTAGTAAAAAAGTGGTACATGTCAACATTCTATACAACATTGCATAGAAAAACATGTACACATACAAGGAAATGAATGAATTTGACAACAAACATTGATTGAATTGTTGGCATTCCCCTCGTCATCTAAACCCTCATCATATTCACTATTTAGAAACATTATAAATTACCACGTGTTCAATAAAATAAAAAAATGGCAACATTTAAAGATGCAATTAAAACATAAAGATTAAAAATAGTTTGAATTATAGGTAGGTTTGATTCAAACTAGGTATATTAATATTATTTACAATAGTGTTTCCCTTGTTTTTAATATGGTTTATGAGGAAGTGCCAAATTTTCCTTAATCTCCAACTATCATCCTTATTAGTGTTAGCATGGTGTTTGAAGACTTTGTCAAATATTTTCCCAAAGTTGAAGCAGAAGAACTTCAACAATAGTGTGTTGCGATATTGAAGAAAGCTAAACCATCAAAGTCCAACATCAACAAAGAAGAATCTGTGGTTTTGATAAACCTGCATGCAAACAAAGACATAATGGTCATGAAGGTAGATTAGGGGAATGCCACTATTATTATGGATTGAATAACTATCATAATAAAATGATAAGAGTACTTGACATTAAGTGGTAGATGCAAAAATATTGGTAAAAACTTGTGAAAAAAATCATGAGATATCAAAAAGGTGATTGCAAACTCCCCTTTGGATGAAGATAAAAAGAACAACATTACCCAAAAAAATTCTACCATCCCGTGCATTTATGGTTGGGAGAAAGTTCACATAGAAGGCCATCCTCTTAGACCTATTGTAAACACTATATATATTCTCCTTCTTACAACCTTGCAAAGATACTAGATAAAATAATCAAACCTTTGGTTGGGCATACTTGGAATTTTATTAAAGATTCCTATCATTTTGTTGAAGGAATCAAGTCTTTGAAGGTTGGTGAAATAGATCTCATGATAATTTTTGAGGTTGCATATTTATACACTAAAATTCTCATAGATGATTCTATTAATGTAATAAGGATTGATTATGGTGAAAAGCTAGCTTTATTGAGGTTTGTTTGAAGTCCGCCTATTTCAGTTTCAGTAGTGAAATATACAAGCAAACCCATGGTGTTGCTATGGGATCCTGTCTTTCACCAATCATAGACAATCTTTACATGGAGGATTTTAAATAAAGGGATATCAATATCACACCTCAAAAAACAAATCAATGGCTTAGGTTATTGAATGACACTTATTTTATTTGGACCCATGGAAGGGAGAACCTAAAAATATTCTTTGAGCACATGAACAACCAATATGACCATATTAAGTTTACATGGAAATAGAGAATGATAAAAATATTCCATTCATGGATGTTTTCTTCACTAAAAACACTAATGAATCCCTCTCTCATCAAGTCTACAGGAAAATACTCACATTGAAATGTACTTGCAAGAAGATTCTCACCACCATTCTGCTAAAAAACTGGGTGTTATAAACACCTTAGTTATTAGAGCCAACTGAATCTTTAAGATGGGCACATGGACAATAGATTGAACACCTATGTGAAGTTTTTAAAGTTAATGACTACACTAAAAATCAAGTTAGTAATATCATCAATACGAAGTCTAAAAATCAAATGAATAATGACATATGTAAAACTATCATGCTACCATACATCCAAGGGACTACCGATAAAATAGATAAGATCTTAAATAAGAGGAAAACAAGAGTTTCATTCTCATTCTCTCCTCATAGTACTTTATGAAATTTGCTAGACCATGCTAAGGACTTGATATATCCGATGAAAGAAAAAGGTGTTTATTCACTTCCATGTGACTATGAAAATGTTTACAATCATGGAACTAGTAGGTATTTTCAAATTATACTTAAATAAAATGGTGTTCACATCTTGTATAGATGCACCATTTTTTTTTCCATTATAGAGCACTCAAATAATTGCAAACATCATATTTACCTTAAAAAAAAAATGTTAATTCTAAATAGATCATTATATTAAAATAAGAGTTAGGGAAGCCATGGAATTCAGAAACACCTTACTAACATTAATAAGATGAAAACTTCATATCTACCTTTAAAAAGAAAATATTAATTCTAAAATAGATCATTATACTAAAATAAGAGTTAGGGAGGCCATGGAATTGAAACACCTTGCTAACATTAATAAGGATGATGGTTGGAGATGGAGCAAAATTTGGTGGCCCAATTGTATTAAAAATAAGGGAAACACTATTTCAAATAATATTAAGGTGCCTAGTTAGAACCAAGGAAACCTATGATTTTAATTTTACACCAAGCATTGATTTCTACTATTAAGCCACCAAGCCCAAAATCTTGAGAAGATAAAACATTAACACAGAGTCTCTACATAGATCAAAGATGAAGGCATGTAAAAGCATTATCATAAATGTTAAATGTTGTTGTTCAGAAATTTAAATTACAAAAACGAAAAAAACACTACTTAATAATATTTAATAATATGGATTGAAACGAAGCTACATAATTCCAATAATGTGGTACTCATGATATTGCGGTGTTTTCATGTGGTTTTCTTGCATGATGGTCCTGGTTGGTGTTCTTATATGGTCAATTTAGTGTCAAATTCTCCATTGAGGATTTAAAATGGGCCTTAAGTAGAGTGTTTGACCAATATATAGACAGGTAAACCCTTGATCAAGTATTTGGGGAGGGTTAAATCAAACCCTCAGTTGAGATGTCATACCCGAAATCGGTTTAGGGTTTGATTTGACCCTCTACACTTTCTCAATTAAGAGATTATATTGACTAAAATTCTCTCAATTATAAGAGATTGCATTGACTAAAATGCTCGGTTGAGGTATTGCATTGATTGAAACCCTCGATCAAGGATCTGCTACTATTTTCGAAGAAGACAATCCCACAACTGGTAAACTCAATTCTCAGCAACTATAGGTCGTATGACCATTTCTCTCATTGGTTGAGAGGTCGTATGGGGTTGTACACAATCGTATGAGCCATACACTGGTGTGGGGAGGGTGTCTCAGGATTTGGTTTGGCGTTTCATGCTTTGGCTTGGCCAATGGAGGTTTAAATGAATACAAAATTGTTTCCTCTACACTCCTTTTCCTCTCATTTGTTTTATTCCTTTTTCTCTCATCGATTTTTTACATGTTTTCAAAATACAAACTTCATCTTCTATATGTTGGCAAATGGTGGTTGGAATAAATCTGAATCTAATTATTAACAGAGGACGTAAAAGTGGAAATATCTTTGAGGAAATAAGTGGTCATTGAGATGAGTTACTCTGGAATTCAAAACTTGCATTGCATAACCATCCAAGAACAAACAACCAGAGGTAGTTTATGATTGTATTTCATCTAAGCATTGAAATTTATGTACAGGAACTACCATAGATAGTAAATCGTCTTTGGAATCCATGTAGTTGAAATGGACATGCTATAAGCTATTGTATATTAATCAATTATAATTATCTGCATTAATTGTTTGTTAATCAATTATGGTTTATCTGCATGTAGTTGAAATGGGCATGCTATAAGCCTATTGTTTTTTAATCAATTATAGTTATCTGCATTACTTGTTTATTAATCAATTATAGTTTATCTGCATTATTGTTTACCATTATGGAAAACACGGATATATTTTCTAAATAGTTCCCCACAATTACAACACAAATTCGCTCAGATTGTGCCATAGCAAGCTATAATCCAAGAGGCAATTTGTTGGCACACTGGTATTGGTATATATGTTTTTACTCTTGTTGGAATCGTTGGTATATGGGTTTAATTGTGGGAAACTAAATAAATAGAGTGCAAGCCATGCACTTCCAAACGCATGCATGCCAATGTCTCTAAAAGCCTGTGCATCGATGACTATCCTTAAGTCTGTGAATGGGCAGAGGATTGGTGCTATCATAACAATACAGATAATAATAATATATAGCAGATTATTAAAAATATACTTGTAATTACTTGTTAAAATTGTGCTGAAATGTTTTTGAAATTCCCTTGCTAGGCTTTCCAAGGCTCCTATTATATGAATGTCACTTTCGGCCTAAAAAATCAAGTCCTAACATCAAATCTAACTTGACAATGTATTAAATTATTCTACGAATTGTTAATTGTGAAGCCAAATTCGCTAGAAGCCATCTTTGGTAAACAAATTCAAAAAGATTAGTTAGGAAATTAAATGCCAGAACTTTCCCGCTTGATCTGGACTTCTACGATGCCCAGAAATTTTGCTTCATGCTCAGGAGTTTCTAGGTTGTATGCATTTTGGATATTTCATTTTCATTTTTTGAAGGCTCTAGATGCTTAGCTTATGAATCAAATCTATAAATATGTAAATCCCTTTTCCATCAGCGTGGTGAAAAATTGAGCAAGACTAATTGAATGCATGTTTTTCTATTTCCCCTGTTTTGTTACCTGCTTTGTTTCTTTCCTCTGTTCCTTTGTATTTGCCAAAATTGTGTTCCTCTATTTCTGGAAATCGTGTTGTGTGTGGCTGCATGGCAAAGTTATAAGTTTAGTCCTCTGCAAGAAATACGAAGGCTCAAGGATGAGGTTTTTTTTTCCAGCTTACATGACTTGTATGCAGAAGCTTTGAGGTCCAGCATCTCGGTTAGG
>JZKD02S1595453.1:81678-104908 GCA_000966675.3 Picea glauca
TCTTAGTAACCCTATATGAGGAAGAATGATCCTCTTGAAGTCCCGAAATAGCGAAAGGGGATTTGAGTTGTCCATCTATGGGAGACGCGTGTCGCTGAATCATCCGTTTCAGAGATTCGAGCACCGAGACTCACAGAGGTGAGCGCCTAGCCTTTGCGAAAGGCGAAGTCGTGAAAGAACCTGAGCCGTCTGTTGGAGGGAGGACACATGTCGTGAAATCACCCATATTGGGGATTCAGACATCGAAAGTCATAGCGATAAGTCTTTTGACTTTGTGGGTGGCGAAGTCGTGAGAAAATCGTAGCTATCCATCCATGGAGGACAGGTAGCACCTTGTTGTGTGCGCAGACCCTGTAGGAATCAATGAGGTCGAGGAAATATTTCACAGTTCCAGAGAAGAGAAGCTCGGGAGGGATAGTGCCATTTTGTGCACAGAGCTGTAGTTACAAAGATCAAATAAGAGAAGTAAAGGCCGAGACCATTGATACTTAAGAAATCTTCCAAGGAGAAGGAAGAGAAGCACATGCTCAAGGAGGAGCTATGATTACCGTTAGATCAGCTGGAGCGAAATATATCTGGGTCGTCAAAAATGTACGTCCAGATGCGCGCAGAAGAGAGCGTAAGAGTTGGGTGCTCCAACTCACGAAGTCACGAAGTGAAAAATCGCGAGGAGAAAAATCTAAACCGTTTGATCCAGGAACTGGAGGACCATTGGATCAAGGCCTTATCGCGCGTATCGTGCATTCGGAGGTTCGGAGGTTGAGAGGACCTCTTCTTGACATCAGAAGTCACAAAGTGTCGAGAGCTGAGGCACAAGTGAGGAATACATGGCAGGACCCCAAGGTGGGGCCCGTATGGTTGATAGGCGGGCACGCGTTGCCTGGAGAAAGGAGTCAATGCTATGTTGACTTTTCGCGTCTCGGGGATTCAAGGAGTAAGGGCACGGGAGCTCAACCCTTCAACTCGCGAAGGGGCGAGTAGCGAGAGGTGCTAGCGTTTAGCCTAGCCAGTGGTCACGCGCAGAAGGTGCTGACAGAAAGGAGCTATACCCATTTCTTGATCTCGGGTATCACGATATTGGGAAGGAAGAGTCGGGAGTTTCGACTCACGAACTCGCGAAAAGGCGATTTGTGACAAGCGGCTTTGGGAATAGGCCTTGGTCATAGCACTATGGTTGATTGGGAAAGGTAGAGCTCGCGCCTAGTGCTGTTCTCATAGGGGAGCTACCGAAAAGGACCTGTGGACCAAGGCATAACCCAGGGGGCTAATTGCTAATTGAAGCCTCTTTGACAGTTCGACATTCGGGGTTTGCAGAGTCAAAATATTCGATGCTCTAGTAGCGCTGAGCCACGAAGAGCGAAAGGATGCCATACTTGTTTGGCTTGTGGTCGTTACCCACGATCACATGGAGGTGGACAAGGAAGGAACTATCCTATGCTAGACCCCTGTAGGTATTTCAGGGATTTTGATCCTTGAGAATTTGGCAAAAAAATTTGATTTTCGTAGTGGGTATGTGACATACTGATAGTCTACAAGGAAATCAGAACAATGTCATTCAATAGAACACAACTATGTCTATCCATAGTAGTACACAACTACAATCTAGTGGTACACTACCATGCCAAGTAGCACACAACTACTTAATCAGTGACACATAGTCACAACTAGTGGAACACACCCACCATAGTAGCATACATCTACTGTCCAAAGACATGCAGTCTCCATAGAAATTATATCATATCATATCAACCTTCACAGAAGAACAATATCATGATATAAATTGAATCATCTAGGCCATTCTTCCACTCACATCTGTGAGATCTGGAAGAGAATCTTCCCTTAGAAGGTAAAGCATCAATCATGAGCTACTAGATTATTTGACACAGTGCCCCACCTCAACAAGGTCTGCTGACCTCTCAGTCTAAAAATCATCTATGTGGTCTACAGATCATCATGCCGGGTTCACCATCCTGATGCAGTGACCCACCTTAGTAGTGTCTACTTACCTCCCGGTCTACAGATCTTCAAATTCTTTTGAGTTGAAACAGCTCCTTGGTCCCCACTGGACCCTTCAAATCACATAAACCACATGTCTCCTTTTACAAACCCTGCCTGTGTGAACAGGCACTAGGCACAATATCTACCCACGTAACCTCCAGTGATGACCACAAGCCTAAACAAAGGCGCTTTGCATTTCATGATTTTGGGACCTCTGTTTCAAGTCGCCTCGACTTCTTTGATTCCTGAAACCCCGAAATAAGGTTAACAGTCCCTATTTCCTCCCTTATTCCTACCCTATGACCTCTATTCAAAATTTGGGGTCCACCTCTGAGCGCTTCAGGATTTCACGTATTAGGAACTCATGATGTAGTTTTTCTCCCTTCTCTCGATATCCTAACTCGTGGCTTCCTCACCTCATATCAACGGTCCCAATTCCTCCACGATCCGACGGTCAAAATCACATAGGGATTTCGCAATTCACGACCTTCGAGTTACATCTTCCTCCACACTCCCGACTTCCGAAATGTTGATATTCAAAGCACCAAATCAATCACTCACCCTCCTTCATATCTGACGGCTACTATCTCTCATGAGCTTGCGAGTGTTGAAAGACTCTTGCCCTTATCCTTCCCGCAGGTCTACTAGATCCAACAGTCCACAAAAATCGATGTTTCCCCCTTCAGGAATTTCCACCATCCATCGAGATTCTTGATGAATCCCAGCCAAAGAACTCAACGTCAACCCTTCTAAGCTTGATTTCCACAAGGTGACTTCAACCCTCGTCTTTCCTCTGAACTTCCCTTGACTCTATCCTTCCTGACCTTGATCCTCACTGCAAACTCAAGGATTCTAAGGAATCCTGCATGCACTCCTTGCAGCTTCCACAATAACCTCTGGTTATTCGACAACTCCAACTCTACGCACTCCTTGCAATAGAATTTATTCAACCACTCACTTGGGTTGGAAAAGTCTAAGACTCAACCTCATCATGTGCACACCTTGCACGACTCGGTGTTCTACTTGCACTACTACTAGCATAAGATCAACGGTAACTCTCCTGAGATTTTCTGAGGTAAAACTCAGAAACTCATTGACGCACTCCTTGCGGACTTTCACTACACTCCTTGCAGGAATTATCAGTAAGAGAAACAATTGAAACTTATACTTTCCTCAAGGAATTCATACATTCAACATGAAATCACATAAACACACAATATTGAAACAAATGCATAACAAAGAATATAAGCAAGCTGTAAACATACCATTCAATAGATACACGCAACATTCATAATACACCATGAAATTGGATCAAAGCATTCTTATATTAATTCAAGTGCTTTTGTACATGGTCTATAAGAACAACAACTATCTGCTCATACAAATTCTACAATCTCTGTTATTCTCTACTCTCCTATGCTCTCTTTCTCTCTTGTTCTCTTGCAATGAGAATGATAATACAATACCTCTACGAGGGAGTCTTATTGAGCTTTTCCCTCCTACAACCTTAAGCTATCTTATCGAAATTAAAGACTACAAATACTTTACAATTATTACAATAAATGTCCACAACTGACAGATGAGAGCGAACGCTCAAGATCTGTATTACAATCCCCAAAACATTAAAATCAAATATATCTTCCAGCGATTACATTAAAGGTTCTTCTCTTGAAATTCAAAATGTCTTCAAAATGCACGCTGGTGTATATCCAACTGTCCTCCACTTGTGCTTGCTGACAATGCTCCTGCATCATACTCCTCTGGCTGAAAAATTCATGGAATCCTGTCCATGAGCCCCTGTACCGTCTGTCCATATTTATGGATATTTGCTTTTCTTTCCTAACTGGCATATTCAATCGGGTGTCCTTTCCATGTTACCAAATATTCAAAATATGTCTTCCTTGTGAACTTCCTCCCCTTTCTAGGTGGTTATGAGGTTTCTTCTCTTCATCCTTGGGGTTCTGTACTCTGTCTTGGGAAATTCTTTTGCCTCTGCTCTGACTTCTACCTCTGCCCCTTTGACCTTGTTTTCGGGCCAATTTCTCTTCTTCCTTTAGAGAAACATGATAAGCATCTTCCACATTTCTGATTTTCACCATGCATATCTCATCCTGAATCTCATATCTTAGGCCATTTATATATCTGGAAAACTTTTCATCATCACTCTTGCGATGACCAACCCTGATGTTAAGTCTATAGAATTCCTCTATATACTCCTTCACTGTCATCCCTTTCTGTCTCAAATTTTTCATTCTTCGAAACAAATTGATCTGGTAATCTCTGGTTATGAACTTGGCTTTCATATTTTCTACTATTCTATCCCAACTCTTAATTCTTTGTTTTCCTTTGCAACGCCTATGAGCCTGCATTTCATCCCACTACAGTGCTGGATGTCCTTTCAATCTAGTGACAATGTGGTTAACTTTCTTGTCTTCTTCAATATCCTCATAATCGAAGTATTTATCTAGAGCTCTAAACCAATCTAGCATCTCCTCAACGTCCAAGTTGCCTTCATGCATCGAGATGTCCAACTTTGCTCTGACACCTATCCTTGCAACAAATTTAAATAGATGTTCCTCTGCAACATATTCAACTACAGCTTCTTCTGCTCCTTCGTTCTCACTTTTAGCCTCACTGATATGTCTAGTATTAGGTGTTTTCCTCTATGTTGTCTCCATAACATCTAATCGAGCACAAAGTTCTCTCATTTCCCTCTCCACCGCTAGATCGAGTAAAGTTCCTTTTGGATGTCTTCTTAGCAGCATTGTTTCAAATTCCACCACACAAAACATAAATCACAACTTTCCTCTGTCTTCTATTTCTTACGAAAAACAATAGTTGTAAGCTCTAATACCACCTAACGTAGTGCCCCACCTCAACGGGGTCTACTAACCTCTCGGTCTATGGATAATATCTGTGGTCTACATATCATCATGTCGGGCTCACCATCCTGACACAGTGCCCCACCTCAACAAGGTCTGCTAACCTCCCAGTCTATGGATCTTCAACTTCTTTTGAGCTGAAACAACTCCTTGGTCCCCGTTGGAACCTTCAACTCACATAAACCACAGGTCTCCTTTTACGAACCCCGCCTATGCGAACAAGCACTAGGCGCAATCTTTACTCATGCAACCACTGGCAGTGACCAAGAGCCTAACCAAAGGCACTTCCTGTTTCACAATTGCGGGACTTCCGTTTCGAGTTGGCTCGACTTCTTTGATACTCAAAACCCCGAAATAGGGATAAAGGTCCCTAGTTCCTCCCTTATTCTTCTACCATGCGACCTCCCTTCAAACCTTGGGGTCCACCTCTGAGTGCGTCATGCTTTTGTGTATTGGGAACTTGCGATGTATATTTGCTCCCTTTCCCCGATATCTTAACTTGCGACTTCCTCACCTCAGATCAACAGTCCCGATTCCCCCACGATCCGACGATCCAGATCGTGTTGGGATTTTGCGATTCGTGACCTCCGAGTTACAACTTCCTCCACACTCCCAAATTCTGCAATGTCGATATTCAAAGAGCCAAATCAACGGCTCACCCTCCTTTAGATATGACGGCTACTATCTCTCCTAAGCCTGCGAGTGTTGAAATACTCTCGCCCGTATCCTTCTCGTAGGTCTACTAGATCTAATGGTCCACGAAAATTGACGTTTCCTCCTTCAGGAATTTCCACCGTCCATTGAGATTCTTGATGACTCCTAGCCAAAGAATTCAACGTCAACCCTTCTGAGCTTGATTTCCACGAGGTGACTTCAACCCTCATCTTTCCTCTGAACTTCCCTCGACTCTATCCTTCCTGAGCTTGATCCTCACTACAAACTCAAGTATTCTAAGGAATCCTGCGCACACTCCTTGCGGCTTCCACAATAACCTCTGGTTATTCGACAACTCCAACTCTGCGCACTCCTTGCAACATAAATTCTTCAACCACTCACTTGGTTTGGAAAATTCTAAGACTCAACCTCATCCCACGCACACCTTGCACGACTCAGTGCTCTACTTTCACTCCTATTGGCATAAGATCAACGGTAACTCTCCTGAGCTTTTATGAGGTAAAACTCAGAAACTCATCGATGCACTCCTTATGGACTTTCACTGCACTCCTTGTAGGAATTCTTAGGAAGAGAAACAATTGAAACTTATACTTTCCTCACAGAATTCATACATTCAACATGAAATCACATAAACATATAGCATTGAAACAAATGCATAACAAAGAATATAAGCAATTTGTAAACATACCATTCAATAGATACACACAACATTCATAATGCACTATGAAATTGTATCAAAGCATCCTTATATTAATTCAAGTGCTTATGTACATAGTCTATAACAACAACAACTATCTGCTCATACAACTTTTACAATCTCTGTTCTTCTCTACTCTCCCATCCTCTCTTGCTCTCTTTCTCTCTTGCAAAGATAATGATAATACAATACCTCTACGAGGGAGTCTTCTTGAGTTTTTACCTCCTACAACCTTAAGCTATCTTATCAAAATTAAACACTACAACTACTTTACATTTATTACAATAAATTTCCACAACCAACAGATGAGAGAGAATGCTCAAGATCTGTATTACAATCCCCAAAACACTAAAATAAAATATATCTTCCAGCTATTACATTAAAGGTTCTTCTCTTGAAATTCAAAATGTCTTCAAAATGCATGCTGGTGTATATCCAACTTTCCTCCACTTGCACTCGCTGACGATGCTCCAACATCACTATTCTTCTCAAGCATAGAAGAATAATTGTCTTGATTTCTGAGCCTGGACCATTCACCTATTTGGGTCATTCCTCCAGAACTAAACAAAGTGCAACTTGGAGAGAATGAGTCTACCCCAAGGAATGTCTGTCCTTGATTGCTGAACTTGAACCATTTACTTATTTGGGCCATTCCTTCGGCACTAAACAAAGTACAGCCTAGAGAGAATGAATATGCCCTAGGGAATGACTGTCCAAACCATTTCCTAAGGAAATGAATGTCTTGCACCAACCTCCAAAATGGACCATTATTAGAGACGGCTCACAATCGTGAGCTTCAAAAGAATGACTGTCCAGTGAGGCAGGCTAGTCTTCTTGACCACTACTGAGAGTGACTTTGAAGAAGAAACACTGTCCTAGACCATTCCCCGACACTAGAAACAAGGGGAATCACTTTCTATGGTACATCAACAATGCATCGAACCATTTTCATTACGAAAATGACCGTTCGATCTGAACCATTTTCCGAACTAGAAAATGCATGTCCGTCAGAAATCTCAAACCACTTTCTGAACTGGAAAGGAACTGCTCATCCTGGACCATTTTTCAAACTAAAAAATGATTGTCCATAAATCAATAACACATCGGTGCTCCCTCCCAACCTGGGAGTAATCTCTTCCTTTTTCAATAAGGAAGTCGTCTCCATAAGCTCCAACTTGTTTCTTGAGTACACAAATTCTTTCATCTTGGACAGAGGCTTTACCAAAATATCTTCTTATCTTCTCATATGTGGAGATATATTGGAGAACCATTTCTCCTTTTTGGACCTCATCACGGAGAATGTAATACTTGATCTCAATGTACTTCGGTTTTTTTGGAACACCAGTTTTCTCTGAAGGATTCATATATCTCTGATCATTATAGTATATCATAGTTGGATTCAACTCTTTTGTTTCCTTCTAGCTCATAACATCATGGCAAGGGTCAAACTGGAACATATCCAAGTGGCATTTCTTCTCTCATCATGAGAGTTTGTCATGGATTAACAATCCATTATCCTGGACTTCCGAGTAACCATTCTGATACAATATCTCTATTATAGAAGGTTTTTCACCATGCTTGTGCTATGCATTGGAGGCTCTGAATCAAGTTGTTTGAATCCATACAAGAAATTTTTCCATCTGCATACAAGAGTCTCCTTCTTGTATACCTCAAAACCTTGAGGTTTCTCTACATACGCTTCTTTGTTCAATTACTCTATTGAGGAGAATAATCCTTACATTCATCTGATGTGAACTCCAACCCATGGATATTGTAGGAGATATAATGGCTTAGGTATGTCTGGTTATTGGAACAAGCTATCATCATAGTATTCTCCCTCCATCTAGGAGAACCTTTAGTTATGGATCTCACAATGCTTCCATTCATAAGTCTTCCATATATTTTTCTTTATTAGAACTTTTATTTCTTCTTCTTGATTGCTTCTAGAAGGTTCAAATCAAGATGGTAGTCTTTTGATTCTCGATATAATGACTGGTTGTTCTGAATTTTCTTTATCTCTTGGAATCTTCATGTTCTTCCTCATGTTTATCTTTGGCTCTTGGGTCCATGGATTTTTCTATAGATTCTGTAATATCCCCAAGGATGGGCCCTTTGTAATCATGTTTATGAATTGTAATCATGTTTATGAATTGTAAATCATTTTTTGTAGGCTAGTGAGATGAGTATTGATAAGCTGGTGGGCTTATGTGTTTATTAGGCCGGAGAGCCTAAGTGTTAAAGGCCAAGAGCCTTTTTTTGTATATGTAATTATGAAAAACATTAATAAAGATTAAACATTGTTGCGTACAGACCGACCACGAAGAAAGAGTGATGGGGGACTAAGCTTCCACAAGGTGGGTAAGGGAAAGGGGGCTGAAAGGTTGGAAAAAGGGGCTAAGCTTAGGGGATTAAGTCCTTGGGAATAATAATTTATTATTATTCCAAAGCTGTGTGACAAACATGTTTTTATCCTAGGTTCTGGGAGAGGCAACACATGCAGCTCCAACGTGTGAAAAAAAGGGAACACATACTTGATGGAGTGCATGGAGCTTCATGGGAAAGATGTGTCAGCCTAGGCACATGCAATTTAACCCAAGAATTGAGTCGTGATGGGGTTTCATCCTCCATTCTTGCATCCACTATCTGAACAGTGTTACTTCTGCATATGATCTTTGCATGCATACCCTCACGTAGCTCTGAAACCCAAAGCTTGTGATGTTTTCTTGAGAAGTCGATACACACTCTATCTGAACTGTTGAGTCTGAGTTCGAACTCTGCATGGATTTCTTATCACGCATCTTGAAACCAATGTTACCTGAACCATGTTGTGTCTTAGTGGCCTATTGTTGTTTTTTTGGACGTCCACACCCAATTTTCCTATAGCTGCTGTCACCCGCGAGTTAACCGAAAGATGATGTTGTTGCTGTTATCTTGAACTTCAGGGAATTGAGTTGAAAACTGGTTGAAGAATTGGGTTGTCAGACACATGGTAGGAGAGGCAGGTTTTCAGGCCTGTGAGTATCTCTCTCTAGGTGAGAGAGTATACTAGGAAGTGGTTTTCTCCCAGAGAGAGTCCAACACCAGCTAAAAAGCTCTGAGATTTCCTGAATTGGCCTGTTGCCGAGACCTAGAGAAGGAGGTGAAGCATCGATGGACTGTTCTTATGAAGGTGTATACTTGCGAGTGGAACATGCATGTGGGGAATGAGAGTCCATGAGTAGTGGACGTAAGAAGGCTCCTAGAGACAATCCTTCTGGTTGCTCTGTATAATTTTCCTATAACCTCAGCCTAGTCTATGATTCCCTTGCCTTGGGTGGAGCTTAGTCCCAGCTCGGGGGTGACCCACTGCTGAGCATGATGAGAAACATGGTCTAAGGTTGGGGGGTTCATGGAAGATCTGCACGTAGTTGGAGGAGTTACTATAGTTTCAAAGATAAGTATCATTATGTGTTTAATATCAATTAAATTGCATGTCTGTGATGCTTGCAATATTATCATGTATTTCGTTGCAATGATAGTTATTGTTAATTCTGTTTAAGTATGAATGATAGTAGTAATATTGGGATTAGTCTGTATTGTTCATTAAATTTAATTAAATGTGTTAATTTGATTTAATGCATGTTATATATATATATATATATATATCATAATGTTTCGCGTAGTAGCGTTGCCTGACCATGGGGTTGATGGCCAAGGATGTTACAATATGGTATCAGAGCCATAGTTTCAATGCTGAGTGTGGATGGGTCAGATAAGTGATCTTTGGACCCAAGGTTTCAAGTGGAAATGGTAATTGGATGGAACCAATTTCAAACCTTAGAATGTTTCTGAGTGCCAAGGGGTTACTTGGTCATGTTAGGAAGCTCAGTAGGAGTAGAGGTAGAATAAAATCGTAGCTAGCATGTTATTTGACCGTAGAGAGAGAGCGCTTAACACTTGGGGTGTTGGAACCATAGGATCTGTTCGAAAGGAGAGGAAAAACCTTTATGACTATTAGATCTAGAGAAGGAGCAGGAAGGTTATCCTGTAATCCTTTTGGATTTCAGCAATCGAGAGAAGAGGAATGCGCTGAGGCACAAACTTTCGAAGGAGATCTACACCATAGATCCTAGGAAAAGAGCTTGACCGTTAGATCTATGTCCAGGAAGGAAAATGAAAGTCACTTCGGAGGATTTCAAAGGTGAAGTGTGACAAACTCCCGAAGTCCCGAAGTGTTGAAGTCACTCATAGTTGTTAATCGTGAAGGAGGAGAGACATCGGTATATCGTGAACTCCGGGAGAAAGAGCTCTGGGAAAAAATGACCGTAGAGGAGTTGAAACTCCTGAAGCCCAAAGAGACAAAGTGGTG
Organism: Picea glauca; assembly: GCA_000966675.3. NCBI lineage: Eukaryota > Viridiplantae > Streptophyta > Pinopsida > Pinales > Pinaceae > Picea > Picea glauca. The sequence goes on from JZKD02S1595453.1 coordinate 92,279, forward strand.
AGTCATGATGATGTCACCTGGAGGTGACGTGGACACATGAGATTTGTTCCACGTGTCAGTGGGTTAGAACTCGTGGAAGTTTTAAAAGGCATGTGGAACATGACGAGTGTCACCCATTTGAATGGGCCACATATCAGTCGCTAGTATTCCACCATGCGACATCTTGTGTGAGAAGGGTTAGTGGGGCCCGAGTTTACGTAATGTAGTTAAATTTCGGAGGACCCACAGTGGTGTTGGTCAAGATACAACAAGATCAATGGACATAAGGCATTGTGGGGGTCCAAGTTGCACATAAGCTAATTCTCCAAGGCGGTCCTGCAATCCAAACCGTGGTTTCAATGAGGGGTTACGTGTTAGCATTATGATAATTGCGGGATGAAAGGTGGGTTACTCCAAACCACCATTGCGTACCCCCGCAATTTGGAAAAGCGTAAGTGATGTGATCTAATGATGCCAACAAAGTTTCATGGAAGTGTTCAAATATTAAGTGATGTGAAATCTTTCGAAGTCCCAAAGTCCCAGAAATCAGACACCTGAGGTTCCACAGCGAGTGTTAGCTGTAGGATGATAGGTAGACATGGACCATTGATCCACCCTACTGTGCGAGTTCAGTAACTCAGAACTCTAAGAGACTGTCGTGTTTCACTTTGAAACTTTTCGAGGCCGAAGGCCCGAGTACACGCTTATTGATCTAGCTCTTGGTCACGAACCATGGTCGCATGGGTTGGGAACTGAGATAAAGGGGCTAGTGCCCGAAAACTTAGCTGAGCAGAGCTCCTAAAGAATAAATCTGCAGGGATTCTTGATTGAACGAGAATCACAGAGAATGAAAACTGTATGTTTTCTTGAATCAGACTTATTTATGAATGCTATGGGATTTGTAAGGAATAATGTCTTGACAAATTCTAGTTGTTTGCACATTATGTTTGCAGAAGTTTAATGAGTGATAGAACTGAATATAATTTCCACTGAGTGCAAAAGAAATGGAAGAGGTGCAGACTTCTTCCAGTTCTGAGGATGAAGCAAAATGAATGGATGTCCATATGGGAGTTGAAGGATCGAACTCCAATGGACACGGAGAAGAGTTAGATAAGGAAGGGAATATGATGAAAATCATTGAATAATTCCAGAAATATTCCCAGACTCACTGAGAAGATAGCAAAAATCTCATGAAATCTTAGGAACAACAGGGAGAATTCAACCTAAAGTTGATGTAGAGTTTGGAAAGAATCGAAAACAAGTTGGATAAGGAGAGTCACTTAAGGAAAAAAGGGAGTCACAAAACCCTTGAGAAGGGAAGAAGATCAAGGAGCATTGGTAAACACCATCATCACTCCCAAGGTTGCTCCAAGAGGAGGGCACATAGTAGTTCAAGCCCATCTCGTACCAAAAATCATAGGAGATATGGAGTGGATGAACTGAAGGGAGAAATGAACAAGATTAAGCCTCCTACGTTTGATGGAGAACATAAGAAGGAGGAAGATGCCGAAACATGCTTTCTTGGCATAAGGAAATATTTCCAAATACAAAATTATTCCTCTCATGTAGAAGGAAGAATTGAGATGTATCAACTGAAAGGAAAAGAATCCATGTGGTGGGATCAACTTGTACAGGTGCAACACATTAGAGAGAAAGATATCACATGGAAATAATTCAAGAGGTATTTCGAGAAGAAATACTTGACTAAAAGATACTATGACAGAAAGATGAAAGAGTTATTTGAACTCAAGCTGGGCAACATGACCATTGATGAATACGAACGAAGGTTTTTGGAATTTCCGAAGTATGTTTCGTTAATCAAATATGAGACTTTTAAGATTCAAAGGTATCTGAGTGGATTTCCACCTTCCATTGGGGAAAATATTTAGTATGATGACCCTAATACTATGGAAGAAACTATAAGAAGAGCGGAATGATTATATGAGCAACAAAGAGAGAAGCCTATGTTCTAAAAGGCTTGGGAAGACAAGAAGAAATTCTAGATGGACGAGACAAAGAAGGGAAACAAACCTCCCTTTTTTAGAAATAGTCCTCAAGAACAACCATCATTTAGAGAGCCAAGAATGGTTGATGTAGGGTAACAAAGGCCAAGGAAGACGCCCATTCAGTGTTGGGGCTGTCAGGGGAACCACAAGTTCAAAGATTGTCCCCATAAAAATGGCAAAGTGAGAGATGTCCATAATGTTTAGGAAACTAAAACAATGGAGGACATAGGCAATAGAATGCCAAGGATCTACGCATCCCTGGACAACAAGAAAGTTGGATATAAGTCACACATGATTGAATTGGAAGGTATGATTAACAACCAACCATTTACTATTTTAATTGATTCATGGGCTAGCCATAGTTATATAGATCCTAGAGTGGTGGAATGTTTGCAATTGTCGAGAAGAAAACATGAAAATTCTTGGTTAGTGAAACTGGCTACAACAACCAAGAGAAAAGTCACTAAGTTGGTTAATTCATGTCATGTGGACATGAATGGACTGAGCACAAAGGCTGAACTGAACATTCTGCCTTTAGCTTCTTATAGTTATCTAATTGGGATGGACATGTTGGACTAGCACCATGCAATCCTAGACTATTGTAATAAGGCATTCACTTGCCTAGATGAGGAGGGGAATAAGAAAATAGTCCAAGGAATTCGCAGAGTTGTTGCTATCAGAGAAATCTCAGCAATGCAACTGAAGAAGTGCTACAGAAAAGGCTGTCAATTATTTGCAGCCCATGTGGAGGAAGCATCTAAGGATGAGATCTTAAAGATTGAAGATCAGACGATACTAAAATAGTTTGAATATGTATTTCAGGAGGTACCCGGACTACCTTCGAAAAGAGATATTGACTTCTCTGTAAACTTGATGCCTGGAGTAGCTCTAGTGTCAAAATATCCTTACAGAATGAGTACGCCAGAGCTAAAAGAGTTGCAATTGCAGCTTGAAGAGATTCTAAAGAATGCCCAAGTGTGTCACCTTGGGGTGCCCCGACCCTGTTCGTGAAGAAGAAATATGGGACCTTGAGATTGTGTATTTATTTTAGATAGTTGAACAAAGTAACTGTAAAGAACAAATATCCTCTGCCGAGGATTGATGACCTCTTCGATCAGTTGAAGGATGCGAAGATATTTTCGAAGATAAACCTCAATTCGAGATATCACCAGGTAAGGATAGAGGATTAAGACATCAACAAGACCACGTTTAGAACACGGTATGGTCATTACGAGTTCATAGTGGTGTCGTTTGGGCTATCGAACACACCCGCTCTTTTTATGTGCCTGATGAATGGTGTATTTAGGGACTATCTAGACAAGTTTTTTATAGTCTTCCTGGATGACATTCTGGTGTATTTCAAGTCAGAGGAAGAGCATGAACGACATCTAAGGATGGTGTTGCAGGTGCTAAGAGAAAACCAACTGTATGCCAAGTTGAGCAAGTGCTCGTTTAATCAGGAGAAGATCCATTACTTGGGGCATATTATTTCTAAATATGGGATAGTTTTAGATCCTGAGAATATTGAGGTCATTAGAGAATGGTTAGCACCTAATAACGTGATGGAAGTCAAATGCTTTATGGGTCTAGCTGTTTATTACAAAAGGTTTATCGCAGGGTTCTCGAGGATAGATCAAACTATCACTTCCTTGCAAAGGAAGGAGAAGAAATTCGAGTGGACAGAGGAATGTGAGAAAAGATTTTGACAATTGAAGCAACTGTTGACCAATGCTCCAATCCTAAGGATTGCAGACCCAAATGAAGATTTCATGGTGTGCACAGATGCATGCAAAGAAGGACTAGGAGGAGTCCTTAGTCAGAATGGATTTGTAATCTATTATGAATCCAGAAAGTTGAAAGAGCATGAAAGGACCTATGGAAATCATGATTTGTAGTTGGAAGCCATAGTACACGCTCTAAAAAAATGGAGGCATTACCTCATGGGAAGGATATTCAAACTGAGAATAGACCACAACGGTCTGAAATATTTTTTTGATCAGCCAAACTTGAACACTAGATAGAGTAGGTGGTTGGAGTTTCTCTTTGAGTATGATTTTGATATGAAGCATATCAAAGGGAAGGAGAATAAAGTGGCTGATGCACTCAACAGGAGAGTACATGAATTACATGCTACAACCATTAGCATGTACCGAACTGATATTAAAAGCAGAATTTTGGAGGTTTCAAATACAGATTTGCAGTACATGGATTTGGTAGCAAAGCTACAACAAGGTAAGTTGCCACATAAAGTGGAGAATTATAAATTGGAAGTTGATGGAACACTTATGTACAAGAACATAATTTATATACTAATGTACAGGACTTGAAACTTATGATTTTGCATGAAATGCATAATGTGCCTTATGCTAGGCACTCTGGATATCAGAAAATTGTGGCAGCAGTCAAGAGACATTACTTTTGTCTAGTTATGAAGAAATAGATTGCTGAATACATTGCTAGATGTATGGAGTGTCATAAGGTCAAATCGGAGCACAAGCACCCAACAGGGTTGATGCAACCTTTACCCATTCTTGAGTGGAAGTGGGAAGTAGTGATAATGGATTTCAACACGGGGTTGACCAGAACAGGCAAGCAACATGATTCAATCACAATGGTAGTGGACATGCTTACAAAAGATGCTCATTTTATTCCACTAAAGACTACTCACAAGGAAGAAGATGCTGTTGATATTTTTATGAAGGAAGTGGCACAATTGCATGGAATTTCCAAGACAATTGTGTCTAACAGAGACCCAAAATTTACCTCAAATTTCTAGAAGGGGTTATTCAAGGGGTTCATAACGAATTTTAACTTCAATACAACCTATCATCCCGAGTCTGATGGGAATACAAAGCGGGTGAATTGAGTGATAGAAGACATATTAAGGATGTATGTGATGGAAAAACCATCTAAACGAGAAGACTACCTACACTTGGTAGAATTCGCCTACAACAATGGGTATCAAGCATCATTGAAGATGAGCCCATTTGAAGCACTTTATGGAAGAAAGTGAAATACTCCAGTAAGCTGGGATAATCCAGTTGATAGGGAAGTATTTTGGCCAGAGTTGCTCAAGGAAATAGAAGAACAAATGTTAAAAAATAAGCAGAATTTGAAAGCTGCCCAAGACAGGCAGAAAAGTTATGCTAATAAAAACAGAACCCACAGAGAGTTTAAAGTGGGAGAGCATGTTTTCCTGAAAGTGAAAGCTAATTGAAGTTCCCTGAAGCTAGGAAAATGTGCCAAGTTGGCAGCCATATTTTGTGGGCCATTTGAAATCCTAGAAAGGATTGGGCCAGTTGCATAAATGCTTGCATTACCTGCATCCATGACTATACATAATGTATTTCATATTTCATTGCTTAAGAAATATATACTTGATGCTAATAATGTAATCGATTGGAATGTGATTCATGTGGAGCAAGAAGGTGTCTTGCAAGTGCATCATGTGCGAATATTGGACTAGAAAAACAAATAGCTCTGAAATCGAGCCATAGGGCTTGTAAAGGTCTAGTGGACCTGGTACGGTCCTGAGGAAGCGACATGGGAATATGAAGATGCTATGCGGGCATAATATTCACACCTTTTGAATATTTTGAAAATCTTGTTGATGTTGTGTAAAAGTTGCACTGGGATGGTGCAAAATTAAGGGGAGGGGATTGTAATATCTCCAAGGATGAGGCTTGTTGTAATCATGTTTTGTAGGCTGGTGAGACGAGTATTGATAAGTTGGTGGGATTATATGTTTATTAGGCCAGAGAGACTAAGTGTTAAAGGCCAAGAGCATGTTTTTGTATATGTAATTATGAAGAACATTAATAAAGATTAAACATCACTACGTGCAGACCAACCACGAATAAAGAGTGATTCGGGACTAAGCTTCCCCAAGATGGATACGGGAAAGGGGGATGAAAGGTTGGAAACATGGGCTAATCTTTGGGGATTAAGTCCTTGGGAATAATAATTTATTATTATTCCAAAGCTATGTAACAAACATGTTTTTATCCTAAGTTCTCGGAGAGGCAATGCATGTAACTCCAACATATGAAAAAAAGGGAACATATACTTGATGGAGTGCATGCAGCTTCATGGGCGACATTTGTCAGCCCAAGGACATGCAATTTAACCCAAGAATTGACCCATGATGGGGGGTTGTCCTCCATTCTTGTGTCCACTGTCTGAACAATGTTACTACTACGTTTGATCTCTGCATGCATACCCTCATGCAACTCTGAAAACCGAAGCCTGTGATGTTTTCTTGAGAATTCGATACACCCTTTGTCTGAACTGTTGAGTCTGTGTTCAAACTCTGCATGGATTGCTTGTCACGCATCCTGAAACCAGTGTTACCTTAACCGTGTTGTGTCTTAGTGGTCTGTTTCCATTTTTTGGACGTCCACACCCAATTTTCCTATTGTTGTTGTCACCCGTGAGTTAACTAAAAGATGATGTTGTTGTTGGTATCCCGAACTTGCGAGAATTGAGTTGAAAACTAGTTGAAGAACTGGGTTGTCAGGCCTATGGTAGAAGAGGCAGGTTGTTATGCCTCTGAGGAGCTCTCTCTAGGTGAGAGAGTCTACTGGGAAGTGGTTTTCTCCTAGAGAGAATCCAACACCAGCTACAGATCTCTGAGAATTCCTGATATGGTCCATTGTCGAGACCCAGAGAGGGAGGTGAAGAATCGATGGACTATGCTTGTGAAGGTGTATACTCCCAGGTGGAACATGCTTGTGGGGAATGAGAGTCTGTGAGTAGTGGGTGTAAGAAGTCTCCTGGAGAGAATCCTTCCGATTGCTCTGTACAATTTTCCTGTAACCTTAGCCTAGTCTAGGATTCCCTTGCCTTAGGTGGAGATTAGTCCGAGCTCGGGGGTGACCCACTGCTGAGTGTGATGAGCAGCGTGGTCTAAGGATGGGAGGTTTTTGGAAGATCTGTACGTAGTTGGAGGAGTTACTACAGTTTCAAAGATAAGTATCATTATGTGTTTAATATCAATTAAAATGCATTTCTGTGATGCTTGCAATATTATCATGTATTCTATTGTAATGATATTTATTGTTAATTTTGTTTAAGACTGAATGTTAGTAGTAATATTGGGATTACTCTGTATTGTTCATTAAATTTAATTAAATGTGTTAATTTGATTTAATGCATGTTATATATATATATATATATATGAGAATGTTCTGCATAGTAGCATTGCCCGACCATGGGGTTGATGGCCAAGGATGTTACAATATGGTATCAGAGCCATAGTTTCAACACTAAGCATGGATAGGTTGGATAAGTGGTCTTTGGACCTAAGGTTTCAAGTGGAAATGGTGTTCAGATGGAAACAATTTCGAACCTTGGAATGTTTCTAAGTGCCAAGGGGTTATTTGGTCATGTTACGAAGCTTAGGAGGAGTAGCGGTAGAATAAAACCACAGTTGGTGTGGTATTTGACCAGAGAGAGAGAGCGCTCAACACTTGGGGTGTTGGAAAGATAGGATCATTTCAGAAGGATAGGAAAAACTTTTATGACCGTTAGATCCAGAGAAGGTGCAGGAAGGTTATCCTAGAAGACTTTCGGAGTTCGAAAATCAGGAGAAGTGGAATGATCTGAGGCACAAACTTCTGAAGGAGATATACACTATAGATCATAGGAAAAGAGCCTGACTGTTAGATCTGTGTCCAGGAAGGCAAAGGAAAGTCACTTTGGAGGATTTCAAAGGTGGAGTTTGACAAACTCCCAAAGTCCCGAAGGGCCAAAGTCTCTCATATACATTGATCGTGAAGGAGGACACGTGTCGGTAGATCGTGAACTCTAGGAGAAAGTGCTCTGGGAAAAAGAGAGCGTAGAGGAGTTGAAACTCTCGAAGCCCAAAGTGTTGAGTCATGATGATGTCACCTTGAGGTGACGTGGACACATGGGATGTGTGCCACGTGTCAGTGGGTTATAACCCATGGAAGTTTGAAATGACATGTGGAATGTGATGACTGTCACCCATTTGAATGGGCCACATATCAGTCACTAGTATTCCACCATGTGACATCCTATGTGAGCAGGGTTAGTGGGGCTTGAGGTTGGAGTGTGAGAAATATATTGCTGAATACATTGCTAGATGTATGGAGTCACTAGCAAATTTGGCTCATTTTGCGATGGCTATTTCAACGCTCTTGCGATGTTATGTCGTGGATATTGTGACAAATATTGATTCTCTGAAACATCATTTTATGTCACGTAGCAACTGCAACGAACTTGAATTACCATCGCAAGAGCGATGACCTTAGGGAACTTCTCACAATTGCAACAAAAAAATAAATATTGTCGCCAATACGACAATATAGGCAAACTAAGTGAAACCAACATTTCGTCGCAATTGAGAGGACCATTGCAACGATAGATTTCTTTTCTTACATAGAAAATGAATCACAACAATTTAAGTTGTCATCGCCCTTGTGATGACAACGTTTTTTGTTTATGTAGCAACTATGTCACATCAATTTAAGTTGTCGTCGCACTTGCGACGACCATTGCGACGACAACTTTAATTGTTTATATAGAAAATGCATCGCAACAATTTAAGTTGTTGTCGCACTAGTGATGACCATTGTGACGACAACATTTATTATTATATAGAAAATTTGTCACAACAATTTAAGTTTTTGTCTCACTTGAGACGACAGTTGCGACGAAAACTTTCATTCTTTATATAGCAAATGCGTTGCAACAATTTAAGTTGTCGTCGCACTTGCGACGACATTTGCGACGCCAACTTTCGTTGTTTATATAGTAAATGTATCGCAACAATTTAAGTTGTCATCACACTTGAGATGAACACTTTTGTTGTTTATATAGAAAATCCTTCACATGTGTATGATGGTTGTCGAAAGTGTGACGAGTAATATTTATTTAAAAAAAAATTAAAAAATTATTTTAGGCTGCAATTTTAATATTAATATTACCATTTCCTCCAAGTGGAACATGGTTTCTCCTATAATTCCTTGGATAATGGGGATAGGTCTCAATGCCTTGATAATATGCATGAGAGGATAATAAATCCCTTAGGCTCTAAATGAATCTTTCAGGGACCTACAAGGGCCATGGACAAAGCCACAAACCACAAAACATGCCCTATATAAGATATCATTATCATTACAATGGTATGTGAATGCCATTAGAAGTTTTTATGCATTAGGGATGGATACTAGATCCTTGACCATGGTTGGGTCAGAAGTCGAGGGAATTAGGACCTAAGTTAATATTCTTGATCTAATAGGCCATGATCAAGGCCTCAAACTACAACATGGTTCCATTAAAGTGAATCTCTGTCATATAAGTAGGATATGGGTATAATAATGAATTTTTTCATAGTAGGAATGGGTCTCAAGGGCTTTACCATAACAAAGGGAGGGAGGAAAATAAGGTTCTTATTCCATAAATGGATTTGTAAGGCTCAATATCCATGAACATCACCTTCAAAATAATCCCTTTAGAGGAAATATTTGGCCTCCAAGTTGAATATGTGTACCATTATGAAATATTTTTCACTAGGGACATTTGCATTAAGTAATTAGCCATGGTCAAGCAAGGAAAATAAGGCCCTTAGTTCATTTATAAATCCTTTAGGGATTAAGGGACATAATCAATGCCCTAAACCACATAACATGTTGTCTATAGGGAATCATGAACCTTTGAGTGAGATATGGGTATTGTTATAATATTTTTTGTATCAAAGATGGATATGAATGATTTAACCATGGTTGGGGGATAAATCCAATGACTTAGGCCTTGAAAAAATATTATTGGGTTAATAGGCCATGATTAAAGCCATGAACTACAACATGAGACATTTAAAGGGGATCTTTTGCATACGAGTTGGATTGAGTTTCCATTAGGATTTTTTGTGTAGTAGGGATTTATGTTGGGGCCTTGACCATGATTAGGTGATGAAAATTGGGTGCTTAATCCATAAAGTATGATCAAGGCCTTTAACTACAACATTATCCCTTTAAAGGGGATATTTGTCATATGAATGAGAAAGGGTTTCCATTAGGATTTTTTGTGTAGACGGGATGGGTCTTCGGGCCATGACCATGATTAGGGGATGAAAATAAGGTCCTTAATCCATAAATGAGTGTAAATAGTCTTATGGGACATGGAATATTCTTCAAACAACTAAAAAAAAACTTTTAGAAATTAACTTTGTCCTTGAGTGCGATATTGGTACTTTTAGGAGGCTTTACATAAAAAAATATGGTTCTCATAGATTTGGCTGTAAATGAAGCTTCTAGGGCCCTAGTCCATGAAAAAGGACTCAAACCACCATATAAAATCAAATCATTGGCCTCTTGGTGGGATATAGGCATCATTAAGAGAGTTTGCATACCATGCATGGGTCTCAAGGTTTTAACCATGGTCAATGAAGGAAAACAAGGGTTGTATGATATAAATTAGTATTTTAGGGATTATAATATTTAACATATGAATGAGATTTTGGAAATATTAGAAAACTTTAGAAGCATTGGATGGATTTGGAGACTGTGACCATGGTCATGCGAGAAAATAAAGGGTCTTAATATCTAAATGAAACTTTTAATGCTCATGAAACATGCACATGTCCTTGAACCACTACAAACTTTCTTTCAAGGGGATATTTGGCCTCCAATTGGGATATGTGTGACGTTAGGTGGTTTCATGCACCAAGGATAGGTCTAGGGGCCATAACCATGACAAGGAGAGAAAATAAAGGGACTCAAGTCATATATAAATATTTTAAGGATATTGTCCATGAACATGGACTCAAATCACCACATAGGACCTCTAAAAACGATATCTGATCTCAAAATGGGATATGGGTTCCTATAGTAGTTTTTTAATACCAAGGATGGATCTTGGTGTCTTGACCATCGTAAATTAGTGAAAATAAGAGACATATCAACTAAATGAATATTTGTGGGCTCATGGGATAAAATGGGGTCTTAAATAATTACATGCATCTTTCAAAGGGGATATTTAGCCACCAAGTGGGATACATATGCAATTAGGAGAAAATTTTGACCAAGGATGGGATTTTTTATTAATTTATATAAAAAATTAAAAAATTATTTTAGGTTGCAATTTGAATATTAATATTACCATATTAATAACTATCAATAGAACTCTATCTCCAAGGTCATTCTCAGAACTCATATTTTTCTACAATGTGCCTTAAATGAAGCCATATACCTTCTTTGAATTATCAACCAATCCTTGAATTTATGTAAGAGGTTGGTGGGGAAAGTATTTTCACATAATAATGGGAGCATGGGTTGAGTACAATCTTCATGACATGGGAAGTGTAAGAGTCCTACATTTCACTAGTTATAGGTAATGTCATCCATCATTTCAACCAATGATATCATTGTCATTGACTCTAACATTGTGGGAAGAAAATATAGTTCATCATTCACTATCCATTATATACTATTTATATCCTTGAGAGACAAATATAGTTCTTTTAGGAAATTCTTAGAAAGAATACAATAGATCAAGCTCTTTCTATCCACACTAAAGAGACATAGAGAGAATAATATATCTAAGGGACCATGAAGTACATAAAGTGAATATATTCCTTAGGTTACATGTTGTAGTGGAAGAGAGTTCCTTATCTATCGCATGATGAATCAGATTCTTGTAATGATTTGTGTTGATAAGGTTAGGTAAGAATGTGAGTAGAAAGGTTGGGATGAGAAATATAGAATCTTATTTCTTAGTTTATTCACCATGCTAGCCTCATAGCCTAGGTTGGTGGTGGTATCTACACTAGATGGTTGTGGTTCAATGGAAATTTTCTCATACATGACCAATCTCTTGGACCAATTTTTGTTAAAAGACAAGTCTCATTTTTTTTTTTATGATTATGAAAAATTACTATTAATCCTAGTCATAAAACAATTATGTGTTATGCATGCTATGTGTCATTTTTTTTCTTTCCGATTTTGAATTTAAGTATACAAGGAAATGAAGGAAAATTTCATGACGCAAGAGAAGAAAATGATTTACATCTTTTTGGAAATGTGTTTTGGATGGTGGAGGTGACCACCCTTCAAACCTACATTTTTCAAAGACATTAAAAGGTTAAATGACTGAATAATAGCTAAACATCTATGAGGAAATAACCATGTACAAGTGAAAAGGAAGGCTACTAGGTAGGCTTGAAACAAGAGAACTCTTAGCTCACACATACACAATACATAAGATAAGACGCCATGCAAAACTCAAGTGCACCATTATCTAAGGGAGTTTTAGCCTTTGGAATACATTGTGAAAGTATATTAGATATGAAGTCTACCTAATAAAATATCATCCCATGCTTGAGCACCCCATGCATAATCAAAATCCATCTTAACCATATGTATCTAGTGCATCGTCCACCATACAAGAGGTTCAAGAGAATTTCTAAGGCTTGAAGTTATCATAAGAATGGAGGGAGGCCATGAAGCCTAAGGAAATGGCTGGAGGATATGGAGTTCACTATAGTTTAAAATTTCTGAAATATTTCTAACCTACAAGGTTACATATAAAATAAATAATGCAATATAGAAGATGAAATACTCAAAGAAACTGTGTCTAAACTGAAATATGTGCTCGGGTGGTACAACAACTATTTGATAATACTTAT
>JZKD02S1595453.1:159383-178510 GCA_000966675.3 Picea glauca
CTTTTGTCAATACCTCACAAGACTGGTTGATTCTCCAAATCTCCCTAGCTAGCCTCAGGGTGGCCCATATGGCCTCTCATTGGAGAATGACTATTGATGCTGCCAAATTTAACACTTAGTCTCTTGATTCTTTTCATAGTTTTCTTGTCTTATGTCCCTCCCTTCAACTTTATCAATAATCCTTGGACAATCTTCAACCTTATGACCAAAAATATTACAACAAAGACAAACAGGGCCTACCCCAGGGCATTCCTTAATAAGATGCCCCAACCTTCTGTATTTATAACACAAAGTCAATCCTGTTTTTCTCTTAAATGTTCCCCATTCTTTTTTCTGTACTGCACACTTCCCCTAGGATCATAGTGCTGGACTTGCAATCTGCAAAAATTCTTTCTAGGTTCCTGCATACACTTATCAGTCCAAAAACTCTTTCTATGCATAGGAATAACATATCTTTCTTAATTTCCTTTAAATTTACTCAAATTAACTCTTTATTTCAACTGTGCCCTAGCCTTCAGACTAGGACATAATCTATTAAACATACTTAGATTCATGCTTTTAAAACAAAAATTTTCACATGTCTTTCTCTTACCAAAGCACAAATCTTACCTCTTTTCTTCAAAACAACTTATTTTCTTGGCACAAATCTTCACAAGTCAAGTAGAGTACTTCACACTTCAACAAAATATACACACACATATCTTTTCTTTTACTTTACTTCAGTTCCCAACAATCGCAGTTTCAGTCCCGACAAGGGAACCATTTGTTGGCACAGGGGCAGACCCAGGGTTCAACTCTTAACAACACACCAACGAAACCCCGACTACTATCCATTTTGGCAACACCTGCGAAGCAGGTGAAGTCTCACCCGAGGTAGAAGTAGGGGGGGTTACATGAAGCAAGTGTCTGTAACAAGGCTGGGACACGATTTTGTGATAAGAGTACTTCACAAAATATTCTATTAACACTTAGGAAGTGGACATGCATTAGTTTATTAACCTCATTAACATCATGGAGCATAATCAAAGACATATAAGCATAGTAACAACAAGTGATTATGTACCCTAAGAACTTAGCATGGTGAGTTAAATCTAACATTCATTTACCCTTTAACATAAGTGAAGTACTTAGGCAACAAAATATACATTCATTACATATCATAATCAAATCACTAAGAAAATGCATAAAAGAAAAGATATTGCGCAAAGCAATCCGTGAGACACTAGATATACGTGGTTCACCCCAGGGTGGGGCTACATCCACAAACTGCTTTGCCTCTTTATTATTCGCCAAAATATTACATCTAATTACTCCTGTGCACTAAGCCAGAGAGTCGAACTTCGCACAAGACAAGAGATCTACACACTAAGCACTAGATCCTCCTTCTTTACCCTCCAAAAACAGGTCAAATGCATAGAGCCACAATCTCTTATCACAACACTTAGCACCTATTACAAAATCACAGTCGAGCACAAGGCNTTTTTCCTTCATGCAATGACTATGCTTCCATGGTGAGGTTTGCAAAGATAAATTGTTTTTGAACATTTGTGGAGAATTGTAAGGCCATCTTTTGTTGTTCACCAACAATTTCATTGTCTTCAAAAATAAAATATAACATCCATGGAACATCTTATTACAAATTCCCTTCCTTTGATGCTTGGAATATATCTCTTCATTAAACTCTTCTCTCTACGAGCAATCAATATCATAAAAGTATGATGTAATGTGATGAATTTTACTGTCACTTATGTTCATCCAATGTAGACATTCCTCTTGTGGATTTATATAAACTAATTGTAACATTTGATAATCCACTCCAACATTTTCATCATGATTATATTGAATGAAATCCCCGTGTATGTATAGTGGAGGTTCTTTAAATTAATCTTTAAATTATTATCATTACTCTCATGTTGAGCGCATGAGAGATCAAAATTTTCGTCCAATGGAGCATTTAGAGAATGGTGTTCTTATTGAATAGAACCTTTATGGTTCTCATTTTTTGTTTTAAGAACAAAATCTAAAGAAAAAAAAAATCACATATTTCATCAAACTTTTCTTCTAAATCCATTCCTCCATTGTCTTGGAACAATATTTAGAATTTTATTAGATTGGCATTGGTTTCATAAACATTTCTTTCAATGAATTGAGTGCACTCCATTAACTCTTTCCAGTTGCACTTTCCCTCTTGCTTCAATAAAAATATTAGATTCACGGGAAAAACATTTTCATAACAACTAAAAATGATGACATCATTTGGAAACATTTCTTGAGGAATCTCATGAANATATAATTCAATTGACGATTAATCCATCTGAGTATCGGTTAGAGTTTTATGAAGAGTTGCAACTTGCCTCCTCAATCCATTCAAGGACATGTTGGCAATTTGGTTCGGGGGGCAGAAATTCCAAACTGAGTCATATAACACATTTTCGCAAGCACTCGCCTGTTTTTTTGGCCAAGGCCTGCATGACCATGCTACATAGAATCACATGACACAATGTTATTGAAAATCGACTTCTTGTTCAAAAATTGCACCATGTCTCACTGAGCAAAATACTAGTTCCAGAGATCCTCCAACAATTTTTTTTATGGGAAAAATAATGACAAAAAATGGGTCCCTTTAGCTAAAACTCGATGATGTGTATCCAATATATACAACCAATAGTTCATCCATCAAAGGCCCATTTAGAGTTTGAGTTGCAACCTGTCTCCTTAAGGCATTCAAGGACATGTTGGCAATTTGGTATGAGGGCATAAAATCCAAACCGAGCGCCATAATGGATTTCTGTAATCTCTCACATTTCATTTTTTCCAAGGCCCATGTGACCATGCTACCCACAATCATGTGACATAATGTTCTTGAAAACGAACCTCTTGTTCAAAAAGAGCATTGTGCCTCACTAAGTGAAACCCTAGTTCCTAAGATCATCAAATAAATGATTTTCTGGGAAACATAATGACAATGGAGGTTCCACCTATCTTAAACTTTGTTTTTCACATCCAATGCAACCAGTAGTTCGTCCATATGAGGCCCCATTTTATTTTTATCGCGAGTTGCAACTCACCTCCTTAAGCCATTCAGGGACATGTTGGTAATTTTGTATGGGAGCATAAAAACCAAATCGAGCACCATAATGGAGTTATGTAAGCTCTTGCATGTCTATTTTTCTAAGTCCCACATGAACATGCTATCCAAAATCACTCAGCACAATGTTATTGAAAATAAACCTCTTATTCAAAATTTACATTCTGCCTCATTGAGTAAAACCCTAGTTTCTAAAATCCTCCTACAAACATTTTTTCGGGCAATGAAATGACAGTGAAGGGTTTCCCCTAGCTAAAAATAGGTGCCTTGAATCCAAGAAACCAATAGTTAGTTATTTGGAGGCCCGATTAGAGTTTTATCACAAGTTTCAACTCACCTCCTCAAGCCATTCAAGGACATGTTGGAAATTTGGTCTCATAGCATAAAATCCAAGATGAGCACTATAACATAGTTCCATAATCACCCACACTTTTGTTTGGCCAAGGTAAATGTGACCACGCTACCCATAATCCCCCAGCATAATGTTCTTGAAAATTGACCTCTTGTTCATAAATTGCAATGTGCCTCAATGAG
This sequence comes from Picea glauca, assembly GCA_000966675.3. Lineage (NCBI taxonomy): Eukaryota > Viridiplantae > Streptophyta > Pinopsida > Pinales > Pinaceae > Picea > Picea glauca. The sequence goes on from JZKD02S1595453.1 coordinate 163,006, forward strand.
AAAAACCCTAGTTCCTGAGATCCTCCAACAAATGCTTTTACGAGCAATGAAATGATAGTGGAGGGGTCCCCCTAGCTGAAAATCGATGCCCCAAATCCAATGAAACCAACGATTCATCCATACGAGGCTCGGTTATATTTTTACTGTGAGTTACAACTCACCTCCTCAAGCCATTCAGGGACATGTTTCCAATTTGGTCCTTCCGGGGGGGGCATAAAATCCTAATTGAGTGCCATAATGGAGTTTCGTAAGCTCTTGCATGTCTATTTTTACAAGGCCCACCTGAGCATTCTAGCCATAATGTCTCAGCAGAGTTATCTTGATAATTGATCTCTTGTTCAAAAATTGCATTGTGCCTCACTGATCAAAACCTCATTTCCTAATATCCTCAAACAAATTATTTTTTTGCNGGAAAAATAATGACAAAAAATGGGTCCCTTTAGCTAAAACTCGATGATGTGTATCCAATATATACAACCAATAGTTCATCCATCAAAGGCCCATTTAGAGTTTGAGTTGCAACCTATCTCCTTAAGGCATTCAAGGACATGTTGGCAATTTGGTATGAGGGCATAAAATCCAAACCGAGCGCCATAATGGATTTCCGTAATCTCTCACATTTCATTTTTTCCAAGGCCCATGTGACCATGCTACCCACAATCATGTGACATAATGTTCTTGAAAATGAACCTCTTGTTCAAAAAGAGCATTTTGCCTCACTAAGTGAAACCCTAGTTCCTGAGATCATCAAATAAATGATTTTCTGGGAAACATAATGACAATGGAGGTTCCACCTATCTTAAACTTGGTTTTTCACATCCAATGCAACCAATAGTTCATCCATATGAGGCCCCATTTTATTTTTATCGCGAGTTGCAACTCACCTCCTTAAGCCATTCAAGGACATGTTGGTAATTTTGTATGGGAGCATAAAAACCAAACTGAGCACCATAATGGAGTTCTGTAAGCTCTTGCATGTCTATTTTTCTAAGTCCCACATGAACATGCTATCCAAAATCACTCAGCAGAATGTTATTGAAAATAAACCTCTTATTCAAAATTTACATTCTGCCTCATTGAGTAAAACCCTAGTTTCTAAAATCCTCCAACAAACATTTTTTCGGGCAATGAAATGATAGTGAAGGGTTTCCCCTAGCTAAAAATAGGTGCCTTGAATCCAAGAAACCAATATTTAGTTATTTGGAGGCTCGATTAGAGTTTTATCACAAGTTTAAACTCACCTCCTCAAGCCATTCAAGGACATGTTGGAAATTTGGTCTCATAGCATAAAATCCAAGATGAGCACTATAACATAGTTCCATAATCACCCACACTTTTGTTTGGCCAAGGTAAATGTGACCACGCTACCCATAATCCCCCAGCATAATGTTCTTGAAAATTGACCTCTTGTTCATAAATTGCAATGTGCCTCAATGAGAAAAACCCTAGTTCCTGAGATCCTCCAACAAATGCTTTTACGAGCAATGAAATGATAGTGGAGGGGTCCCCCTAGCTGAAAATCGATGCCCCAAATCCAATGAAACCAACGATTCATCCATACGAGGCTCGGTTATATTTTTANCCATCAAAGGCCCATTTAGAGTTTGAGTTGCAACCTGTCTCCTTAAGGCATTCAAGGACATGTTGGCAATTTGGTATGAGGGCATAAAATCCAAACCGAGCGCCATAATGGATTTTCGTAATCTCTCACATTTCATTTTTTCCAAGGCCCATGTGACCATGCTACCCACAATCATGTGACATAATGTTCTTGAAAATGAACCTCTTGTTCAAAAAGAGCATTGTGCCTCACTAAGTGAAACCCTAGTTCCTGAGATCATCAAATAAATGATTTTCTGGGAAACATAATGACAATGGAGGTTCCACCTATCTTAAAATTGGTTTTTCACATCCAATGCAACCAATAGTTCGTCCATATGAGGCCCCATTTTATTTTTATCGCGAGTTGCAACTCACCTCCTTAAGCCATTCAGGGACATGTTGGTAATTTTGTATGGGAGCATAAAAACCAAACCGAGCACCATAATGGAGTTCTGTAAGCTCTTGCATGTCTATTTTTCTAAGTCCCACATGAACATGCTATCCAAAATCACTCGGCACAATGTTATTGAAAATAAACCTCTTATTCAAAATTTACATTCTGCCTCATTGAGTAAAACCCTAGTTTCTAAAATCCTCCAACAAACATTTTTTCGGGCAATGAAATGACAGTGAAGGGTTTCCCCTAGCTAAAAATAGGTGCCTTGAATCCAAGAAACCAATATTTAGTTATTTGGAGGCCCGATTAGAGTTTTATCACAAGTTTCAACTCACCTCCTCAAGCCATTCAAGGACATGTTGGAAATTTGGTCTCATAGCATAAAATCCAATATGAGCACTATAACATAGTTCCATAATCACCCACACTTTTGTTTGGACAAGGTAAATGTGACCACGCTACCCATAATCCCCCAGCATAATGTTCTTGAAAATTGACCTCTTGTTCATAAATTGCAATGTGCCTCAATGAGAAAAACCCTAGTTCCTGAGATCCTCCAACAAATGCTTTTACGAGCAATGAAATGATAGTGGAGGGGTCCCCCTAGCTGAAAATCGATGCCCCAAATCCAATGAAACCAACGATTCATCCATACGAGGCTCGGTTATATTTTTATTTTGAGTTACAACTCACCTCCTCAAGCCATTCAGGGACATGTTTCCAATTTGGTCGGGGGGGGCATAAAATCCTAATTGAGTGCCATAATGGAGTTTCGTAAGCTCCTGCATGTCTATTTTTACAAGGCCCGCCTGAGAATTCTAGCCATAATGTCTCNCCCTATTACTCCTCAAGGGGTTCCTACGAAAAGAACTAAGTAAGGAACCCATTGGATGTTGCTATCTTTCCTACTTTAGGCTAAAAAAAAGGATTCCACCAACTAGAGTGGGTATGTCTTACTAGACTCATTCTTTTTAATCTCATAACACTCAAGGTTTAAACCTTTTTCTTTTAAGAGAGATTAATTGATTACCTCAAGGCAGAGTATTAAACTACAGCATTATTATATGTATGAGCACAATATGACAATTATGACAACTCAATTATGACATTTATGAAAATTTCAAATATGACCATTATGACAATTATGACCCAATCCATTATGACAATTAGGATAATTTCAAACAAGGCCTTAAGCGCCAAAAGAGAGATATTCGATGATACTGAAATATTATTAAATATAATCCCAATAGGAAAGGGCGTGGTCAAGTTTAACATTCCCTGCCCAAAAAATGTAGTGGTAAGTCTCCCTGGCCTACCCAACGATCCAATTGTTGTTTAATAACTAGCGTTACAGATCCAATGAATTCGCTGTCATAGAATGCATATTCTCATCTGCTATTAAGGGCACGATGTCCATTGAAATAGCTGTTACACAACCCAAACTCCTGTCAGCTCTGAAGTGCATGTATACACTAAATCACTGGTAGATTATAACTGAAGGGAGGGACTTAGAAAGTCATGGAACACGCAAGGCATCTCGATATGGCCGACTAAATAAGTGAGTGAATTATTGGTGGTACAATCATCATAAAATCATACTAGATTCACTATCTATTAGGATCATTGTATCTAGGATACTGTTGTGCAAATAATAATAATAAAGGGCTCTCTAATTAAAAAAAATTAGAAAAACGTTGGTAAGTAAAGCTGTCCCAACAATAAATAATTTCTCTATCATAGATATACCAGCACTAAAAACCCAGACCAACTATTGATAATCAGGTTGTATTATTAAGGGTATGGATCGCTGCAATGCTTAAACAATAATATATACTACATATTGAATCGCTCTAGCCCATGACAATGCTAAAGGATGAAAATTTAAACAACATTTAAATGGCTACCTGGTTAAATCACAACCAGACTATAACAATCTCATCTCTGAACAATCATTCACTTTTCCATCCATTCAATATATAAAATCACTGGGATGTATAAATTCGCTGACCTTAATGTTGAAAAATGTAGTTTCTAAAGATATTTTGTGGTCATTGATAGTATAATTTCACTGCCCATAAATGTTAAAGAAACGCAGTCATAAAAATGCAGGGACTTCAACCACAAAATCACCAAAAACGCAGACAGATAGGGATTCCAACACAAAAACGCAGACTAGAATAATTTGTAGGCAATCAATCGAATTGGCAAAAGCTCAAGATAAAACTCATCAATTATTACTGCACAGAGGTAAATTCGTAGAGAAAAAGGCCATCAATAAACAATCATAGAGTTAAGTTGTGAGGGAGGTAATGCAACACAGTGCTGGTTCATCCAACAATATATAAAAACACAGATATAAACTTATTCGACGATTATAAAACGCAGAGTAAATAAACTTTNGGATTCCACCAACTAGAGTGGGTATCTCTTACTAGACTCATTCTTTTTAATCTCATAACACTCAAGGTTTAAACCTTTTTCTTTTAAGAGAGATTAATTGATTACCTCAAGGCAGAGTATTAAACTACAACATTATTATATGTATGAGCACAATATGACAATTATGACAACTCAATTATGACATTTATGAAAATTTCAAATATGACCATTATGACAGTTATGACCCAATCCATTATGACAATTAGGATAATTTCAAACAAGGCCTTAAGCGCCAAAAGAGAGATATTCGATGATACTGAAATATTATTAAATATAATCCCAATAGGAAAGGGCGTGGTCAAGTTTAACATTCCCTRCCCAAAAAAYGTAGTGGTAAGTCTCCCTGGCCTACCCAACGATCCAATTGTTGTTTAATAATTAGCGTTACGGATCCAATGAATTCGCTGTCATAGAATGCATATTCTCGTCTGCTATTAAGGGCACGATGTCCATTGAAATAGTTGTTACACAACCCAAACTCCTGTCAGCTCTGAAGTGCATGTATACACTAAATCACTGGTAGATTATAACTGAAGGGAGGGACTTAGAAAGTCACGGAACACGCAAGGCATATCGATATGGCCGACTAAATAAGTGAGTGAATTATTGGTGGTACAATCATCATAAAATCATACTAGATTCACTATCTATTAGGATCGTTGTATCTAGGATACCGTTGTGCAAATAATAATAATAAAGGGCTCTCTAATTAAAAAAAATTAGAAAAACGTTGGTAAGTAAAGTTGTCCCAACAATAAATAATTTCTCTATCATAGATATACCAGCACTAAAAACCCAGACCAACTATTGATAATCAGGTTGTATTATTAAGGGTATGGATCGCTGCAATGCTTAAACAATAATATATACTACATATTGAATCGCTCTAGCCCATGACAATGCTAAAGGATGAAAATTTAAACAACATTTAAATGGCTACCTGGTTAAATCACAACCAGACTATAACAATCTCATCTCTGAACAATCATTCACTTTTCCATCCATTCAATATATAAAATCACTGGGATGTATAAATTCGCTGACCTTAATGTTGAAAAATGTAGTTTCTAAAGATATTTTGTGGTCATTGATAGTATAATTTCACTGCCCATAAATGTTAAAGAAACGCAGTCATAAAAATGCAGGGACTTCAACCACAAAATCACCAAAAACGCAGACAGATAGGGATTCCAACACAAAAACGCAGACTAGAATAATTTGTAGGCAATCAATCGAATTGGCAAAAGCTCAAGATAAAACTCATCAATTATTACTGCACAGAGGTAAATTCGTAGAGAAAAAGGCCATCAATAAACAATCATAGAGTTAAGTTGTGAGGGAGGTAATGCAACACAGTGCTGGTTCATCCAACAATATATAAAAACACAGATATAAACTTATTCGACGATTATAAAACGCAGAGTAAATAAACTTTTCCATCAATCAAAATTTTAAGGTTATTTAAACACATCAAGGAGCAAGGAAAACCTTTATCCAAAGACAACAACAGTGGTAGACGGTTGACAGGGACATCCTTCGCTCACCCTCCTCAAACAGGAAAGCAAGGCGTTGAGATCCATAGGTCTTTTAATGCTAAGGCGACGACCGTAGATCATGCTCCTGGTCGACTGCTCAGGTGAGGACTGGTGAGCTAGAAATGAAGGCTAATCAACCACAAAGGTCACAATCACACAACAAGGCGGTCAAAACATGTGGGAAAATGAAGGCCATGGGAGTCCACAACTATCGAGCTAGTCTAAGGAAAGTTTCAATCACCAAAATTAAAAAAAACATCAGTTTACTTCTTCATTAAATAAACAAATCCAAGCATAAGTCCTAATACATTCTGCCATACAAAAATGAAGAGAGCGTATCGTTGCTTGATCGCCCTCTCTGAATGACGTCCTGCGTGCTCCGTGCAACCCATGCTCGCTGACCATTGAGACTTCATTGATACCTCCCATCCAATGCTAGGGGTACTCTTATTCCCCCTTAGCCCCTTGAGCCACAAAGGGGCCACACACTCACTATCCAGATATTTCGACTAGTGCCCAACTCACCTCGCAAGGCTGAGCTACCACTCCTCACTGATATGGGTATACCAACTCCCACAAGTTAAATCAGTCAAGTAGATATTTCTACAGTGTAACGTTACGCAAACAGAAGATCCTCCAACCTCCATTACCTCCCTTCATTATATAGAGTTTTGTGATTCCTTCTTTCCAAAAGTTCTCTTTTAGTTAACTTTTTATAATTAAATTCCTAAAAATTCCTCCCTGTATAAGTGTCACCCATCTCCCTCCTTCCTCATAAATTAATTTATTTAATTAATTAATTATCTTTATTTTCCGCACCCACCTAGAGTTACTCCTAGAATCACTCCTAGGTGTCCCCAAAATCTCTTACAGGTTTTAATAACTTTCCCTTTTATTAAATTGCTTGTTTAGTTTAAATTAGAAAGCTCTTNTGTCCCAACAATAAATAATTTCTCTATCATAGATATACCAGCACTAAAAACCCAGACCAACTATTGATAATCAGGTTGTATTATTAAGGGTATGGATCGCTGCAATGCTTAAACAATAATATATACTACATATTGAATCGCTCTAGCCCATGACAATGCTAAAGGATGAAAATTTAAACAACATTTAAATGGCTACCTGGTTAAATCACAACCAGACTATAACAATCTCATCTCTGAACAATCATTCACTTTTCCATCCATTCAATATATAAAATCACTGGGATGTATAAATTCGCTGACCTTAATGTTGAAAAATGTAGTTTCTAAAGATATTTTGTGGTCATTGATAGTATAATTTCACTGCCCATAAATGTTAAAGAAACGCAGTCATAAAAATGCAGGGACTTCAACCACAAAATCACCAAAAACGCAGACAGATAGGGATTCCAACACAAAAACGCAGACTAGAATAATTTGTAGGCAATCAATCGAATTGGCAAAAGCTCAAGATAAAACTCATCAATTATTACTGCACAGAGGTAAATTCGTAGAGAAAAAGGCCATCAATAAACAATCATAGAGTTAAGTTGTGAGGGAGGTAATGCAACACAGTGCTGGTTCATCCAACAATATATAAAAACACAGATATAAACTTATTCGACGATTATAAAACGCAGAGTAAATAAACTTTGCCATCAATCAAAATTTCAAGTTTATTTAAACGCATCAAGGAGCAAGGAAAACCTTTAGCCAAAGACAACAACAGTGGTAGACGACTGACATGGACATCCTTCGCTCACCCTCCTCACACAGGAAAGAAAGGCGTTGAGATCCATAGGTCTTTTAACGCTAAGGCGACGACCCTAGATCATGCTCCTGGTCGACTGCTCAGGTGAGGACTGGTGAGCTAGAAATGAAGGCTAATCAACCATAAAGGTCACAATCACAAAACAAGGTGGTCAAAACATGTGGAAAAATGAATGCCATGGGAGTCCACAACTATCGAGCTAGTCTAAGGAAAGTTTCAATCACCAAAATTAAAAAAAACATCAGTTTACTTCTTCATTAAATAAACAAATCCAAGCATAAGTCCTAATACATTCTGCCATACAAAAATGAAGAGAGCGTATCGTTGCTTGATCGCCCTCTCTGAATGACGTCCTGCGTGCTCCGTGCAACCCATGCTCGCTGACCATTGAGACTTCATTGATACCTCCCATCCAATGCTAGGGGTACTCTTATTCCCCCTTAGCCCCTTGAGCCACAAAGGGGCCACACACTCACTATCCAGATATTTCGACTAGTGCCCAACTCACCTCGCAAGGCTGAGCTACCACTCCTCACTGATATGGGTATACCAACTCCCACAAGTTAAATCAGTCAAGTAGATATTTCTACAGTGTAACGTTACGCAAACAGAAGATCCTCCAACCTCCATTACCTCCCTTCATTATATAGAGTTTTGTGATTCCTTCTTTCCAAAAGTTCTCTTTTAGTTAACTTTTTATAATTAAATTCCTAAAAATTCCTCCCTGTATAAGTGTCACCCATCTCCCTCCTTCCTCATAAATTAATTTATTTAATTAATTAATTATCTTTATTTTCCGCACCCACCTAGAGTTACTCCTAGAATCACTCCTAGGTGTCCCCAAAATCTCTTACAGGTTTTAATAACTTTCCCTTTTATTAAATTGCTTGTTTAGTTTAAATTAGAAAGCTCTTNGGTAATGCAACACAGTGCTGGTTCATCCAACAATATATAAAAACACAGATATAAACTTATTCGACGATTATAAAACGCAGAGTAAATAAACTTTGCCATCAATCAAAATTTCAAGGTTATTTAAACGCATCAAGGAGCAAGGAAAACCTTTAGCCAAAGACAACAACAGTGGTAGACGGCTGACAGGGATATCCTTCGCTCACCCTCCTCACACAGGAAAGCAAGGCGTTGAGATCCATAGGTCTTTTAACGCTAAGGCGACGACCCTAGATCATGCTCCTGGTCGACTGCTCAGGTGAGGACTGGTGAGCTAGAAATGAAGGCTAATCAACCACAAAGGTCACAATCACACAACAAGGTGGTAAAAACATGTGGGAAAATGAAGGCCATGGGAGTCCACAACTATCGAGCTAGTCTAAGGAAAGTTTCAATCACCAAAATTAAAAAAAACATCAGTTTACTTCTTCATTAAATAAACAAATCCAAGCATAAGTCCTAATACATTCTGCCATACAAAAATGAAGAGAGCGTATCGTTGCTTGATCTCCCTCTCTGAATGACGTCCCGCGTGCTCCGTGCAACCCATGCTCACTGACCGTTGAGACTTCACTGATACCTCCCATCCAATGCTAGGGGTACTTTTATTCCCCCTTAGCCCCTTGAGCCACAAAGGGGCCACACACTCACTATCCAGAGATTTCGACTAGTGCCCAACTCACCTCCCAAGGTTGAGCTACCACTCCTCACTGATATGGGTATACCAACTCCCACAAGTTAAATCAGTCAAGTAGATATTTCTGCAGTGTAACGTTACGCAAACAAAAGATCCTCCAACCTCCATTACCTCCCTTCATTATATAGAGTTTTGTGATTCCTTCTTTCCAAAAATTCTCTTTTAGTTAATTTTTTATAATTAATTTCCTAAAAATACCTCCCTGTATAAGTGTCACCCATCTCCCTCCTTCCTCATAAATTAATTTCTTTAATTAATTAATTATCTTTATTTTCCTCACCCACCTAGAGTTACTCCTAGAATCACTCCTAGGTGTCCCCAAAATCTCTTACAGGTTTTAATAACTTTCCCTTTTATTAAATTGCTTGTTTAGTTTAAATTAGAAAGCTCTTAAATGGTAGACACTTTTTCTAAGTTTGACTTTCCGCTTTTTCCCTATGTTTCCCCTTTTTCCCTTTTTATGTTTACCACTTTTCCTAGTTTCCTAAATTTTTAGACTTTCCCTCTTTCCCCTCTTTAATTAGAACTCAAAAAGGTAGGTGTGGAAATTAAACCTTTTTCCCTTTTCTCATTTAATTAATATTTTAAAATTATCAAAATAATAAAACCATTAATTCCCCTTTTTCTTTTAAATTTTATTCCAATAGATTTAATTTTTTTTTATGAATAAATTAAATTTCTTATTCCCTTCNAAAACATCAGTTTACTTCTTCATTAAATAAACAAATCCAAGCATAAGTCCTAATACATTCTGCCATACAAAAATGAAGAGAGCGTATCGTTGCTTGATCGCCCTCTCTGAATGACATCCCGCGTGCTCCGTGCAACCCATGCTCGCTGACCGTTGAGACTTCACTGATACCTCCCATCCAATGCTAGGGGTACTCTTATTCCCCCTTAGCCCCTTGAGCCACACAGGGGCCACACACTCACTATCCAGAGATTTCGACTAGTGCCCAACCCACCTCGCCAGGCTCAGCTACCACTCCTCACTGATATGGGTATACCAACTCCCACAAGCTAAATCGGTCAAGTAGATATTTCTGCAGTGTAACGTTACGCAAACAGAAGATCCTCCAACCTCCATTACCTCCCTTCATTATATAGAGTTTTGTGATTCCTTCTTTCCAAAAATTCTCTTTTAGTTAATTTTTTTTAATTAATTTCCTAAAAATTCCTCCCTGTATAAGTGTCACCCATCTCCCTCCTTCCTCATAAATTAATTTCTTTAATTAATTAATTATCTTTATTTTCCTCACCCACCTAGAGTTACTCCTAGAATCACTCCTAGGTGTCCCCAAAATCTCTTACAGGTTTTAATAACTTTCCCTTTTATTAAATTGCTTGTTTAGTTTAAATTAGAAAGCTCTTAAATGGTAGACACTTTTTCTAAGTTTGACTTTCCGCTTTTTCCCTATGTTTCCCCTTTTTCCCTTTTTATGTTTACCACTTTTCCTAGTTTCCTAAATTTTTAGACTTTCCCTCTTTCCCCTCTTTAATTAGAACTCAAAAAGGTAGGTGTGGAAATTAAACCTTTTTCCCTTTTCTCATTTAATTAATATTTTAAAATTATCAAAATAATAAAACCATTAATTCCCCTTTTTCTTTTAAATTTTATTCCAATAGATTTAATTTTTTTTTATGAATAAATTAAATTTCTTATTCCCTTCNAAAACATCAGTTTACTTCTTCATTAAATAAACAAATCCAAGCATAAGTCCTAATACATTCTGCCATACAAAAATGAAGAGAGCGTATCGTTGCTTGATCGCCCTCTCTGAATGACGTCCTGCGTGCTCCGTGCAACCCATGCTCGCTGACCATTGAGACTTCATTGATACCTCCCATCCAATGCTAGGGGTACTCTTATTCCCCCTTAGCCCCTTGAGCCACAAAGGGGCCACACACTCACTATCCAGATATTTCGACTAGTGCCCAACTCACCTCGCAAGGCTGAGCTACCACTCCTCACTGATATGGGTATACCAACTCCCACAAGTTAAATCAGTCAAGTAGATATTTCTACAGTGTAACGTTACGCAAACAGAAGATCCTCCAACCTCCATTACCTCCCTTCATTATATAGAGTTTTGTGATTCCTTCTTTCCAAAAGTTCTCTTTTAGTTAACTTTTTATAATTAAATTCCTAAAAATTCCTCCCTGTATAAGTGTCACCCATCTCCCTCCTTCCTCATAAATTAATTTATTTAATTAATTAATTATCTTTATTTTCCGCACCCACCTAGAGTTACTCCTAGAATCACTCCTAGGTGTCCCCAAAATCTCTTACAGGTTTTAATAACTTTCCCTTTTATTAAATTGCTTGTTTAGTTTAAATTAGAAAGCTCTTAAATGGTAGACACTTTTTCTAAGTTTGACTTTCCGCTTTTTCCCTATGTTTCCCCTTTTTCCCTTTTTATGTTTACCACTTTTCCTAGTTTCCTAAATTTTTAGACTTTCCCTCTTTCCCCTCTTTAATTAGAACTCAAAAAGGTAGGTGTGGAAATTAAACCTTTTTCCCTTTTCTCATTTAATTAATATTTTAAAATTATCAAAATAATAAAACCATTAATTCCCCTTTTTCTTTTAAATTTTATTCCAATAGATTTAATTTTTTTTTATGAATAAATTAAATTTCTTATTCCCTTCGTGTTACAAGATTTAGCTAAGGTCATAATTATTATTTATGTGGTTTTTATTTTTATTATTGTTATTGTTATTTTTTTTTTTATAGAGAGATAAAATTTTACTGCCAGCATAGTTTAGACTTAAACCTTAAATTTTCGTACAGGGAAACATTTAAGTAGGGAAGTTGTTTTAAAAATTTCTTAACACATTGTTCATATTAAGGCCATCTAGGTTCATTCCTCTATCATCAACCGCGCGATGTGACCTTCAGGATGCACTAGATGCTCTAAGGGTGCCACTCGCCTCATATGTTCCCTTGCACAATGTTCCCTTTAGGACGCACTACGTGCTCCAAGGGTGCCACTCATCAGTCTCCATTATTCTTGTGCGACGTGTCCTTTAGGACGCACCACGTGCTCCAAGGGTTCCAATCACTTCTTGACTGACTTGGTAGACATCAATAACCCCTGGATTCAACACTCCACCAGGTGAACTTGTGGGCGACTAAGGGCTTCTAAGGAATAAGACCCCCACCTTATTGTGCACCCCTTAGAATCGTCGTGAGTGAGTGTCGTAGTCTTCCCTCATGACATCATGGGTCCTCTCGGTAATCGTTAACCTACAATTTGAGCCATAGCGGGAGTGCTAGTAGGCTATGGCAGGGTTGTTGTCAAAAACTCTCCCTCAACATCTCTGGTAGTCGTGCATATATGTGAGTCTATTCGACAAGCTATTGTCAGCCTGCATCATCAACAAATCATGTCAAAACATATCCATATCATATCATCCAGTCATATACACTAATATCATAGTAAAACAATCAAACCCCAATGGCACACTCCTTGACTCGATTCAGAGTCCAAGGGGTTACGTCGATGCCTTTGCATCCTCGAGTTCCAAAACCCTGCACNCACCCACCTAGAGTTACTCCTAGAATCACTCCTAGGTGTCCCCAAAATCTCTTACAGGTTTTAATAACTTTCCCTTTTATTAAATTGCTTGTTTAGTTTAAATTAGAAAGCTCTTAAATGGTAGACACTTTTTCTAAGTTTGACTTTCCGCTTTTTCCCTATGTTTCCCCTTTTTCCCTTTTTATGTTTACCACTTTTCCTAGTTTCCTAAATTTTTAGACTTTCCCTCTTTCCCCTCTTTAATTAGAACTCAAAAAGGTAGGTGTGGAAATTAAACCTTTTTCCCTTTTCTCATTTAATTAATATTTTAAAATTATCAAAATAATAAAACCATTAATTCCCCTTTTTCTTTTAAATTTTATTCCAATAGATTTAATTTTTTTTTATGAATAAATTAAATTTCTTATTCCCTTCATGTTACAAGATTTAGCTAAGGTCATAATTATTATTTATGTGGTTTTTATTTTTTTTATTGTTATTGTTATTTTTTTTTTTATAGAGAGATAAAATTTTACTGCCAGCATAGTTTAGACTTAAACCTTAAATTTTCGTACAGGGCAACATTTAAGTAGGGAAGTTGTTTTAAAAATTTCTTAACACATTGTTCATCTTAAGGCCATCTAGGTTCATTCCTCTATCATCAACCGCGCGATGTGCCCTTCAGGATGCACTAGATGCTCCAAGGGTGCCACTCGCCTCATATGTTCCCTTGCACAATGTTCCCTTTAGGATGGACTACGTGCTCCAAGGGTGCCACTCGTCAGTCTCCATTATTCTTGTGCGGCATGTCCTTTAGGATGCACCACGTGCTCCAAGGGTTCCAATCACTTCTTGACTGACTTGGTAGACATCAATAACCCCTGGATTCAACACTCCACCAGGTGAACTTGTGGGCGACTAAGGGCTTCTAAGGAATAAGACCCCCACCTTATTGTGCACCCCTTAGAATCGTCGTGAGTGAGTGTCGTAGTCTTCCCTCACGACATCATGGGTCCTCTCGAACTAGGTAATCGTTAACCTACAATTCGAGCCATAGCGGGAGTGCTAGTAGGCTATGGCAGGGCTGTTGTCCACACCTCTCCCTCAACATCTCTGGTAGTCGTGCATGACCCCTTTACTCCATATGTGAGTCTATTCGACAAGCTATTGTCAGCCTGCATCATCAACAAATCATGTCAGAACATATCCATATCATATCATCCAGTCAGATACACTAATATCATAGTAAAACAATCAAACCCCAATGGCACACTCCTTGACTCGATTCAGAGTCCAAGGGGTTACGTCGATGCCTTTGCATCCTNCACCCACCTAGAGTTACTCCTAGAATCACTCCTAGGTGTCCCCAAAATCTCTTACAGGTTTTAATAACTTTCCCTTTTATTAAATTGCTTGTTTAGTTTAAATTAGAAAGCTCTTAAATGGTAGACACTTTTTCTAAGTTTGACTTTCCGCTTTTTCCCTATGTTTCCCCTTTTTCCCTTTTTATGTTTACCACTTTTCCTAGTTTCCTAAATTTTTAGACTTTCCCTCTTTCCCCTCTTTAATTAGAACTCAAAAAGGTAGGTGTGGAAATTAAACCTTTTTCCCTTTTCTCATTTAATTAATATTTTAAAATTATCAAAATAATAAAACCATTAATTCCCCTTTTTCTTTTAAATTTTATTCCAATAGATTTAATTTTTTTTTATGAATAAATTAAATTTCTTATTCCCTTCATGTTACAAGATTTAGCTAAGGTCATAATTATTATTTATGTGGTTTTTGTTTTTATTATTGTTATTGTTAATTTTTTTTTATAGAGAGATAAAATTTTACTGCCAGCATAGTTTAGACTTAAACCTTAAATTTTCGTACAGGGCAACATTTAAGTAGGGAAGTTGTTTTAAAAATTTCTAACACATTGTTCATCTTAAGGCCATCTAGGTTCATTCCTCTATCATCAACCGTGCGATGTGCCCTTCAGGATGCACTAGATGCTCCAAGGGTGCCACTCGCCTCATCTGTTCCCTTGCACAATGTTCCCTTTAGGACGCACTACGTGCTCCAAGGGTGCCACTCGTCAGTCTCCATTATTCTTGTGCGACGTGTCCTTTAGGACGCATCACATGCTCCAAGGGTTCCAATCACTTCTTGACTGACTTGGTAGACATCAATAACCCCTGGAGTCAACACTCCACCAGGTGAACTTGTGGGCGACTAAGGGCTTCTAAGGAATAAGACCCCCACCTTATTGTGCACCCCTTAGAATCGTCGTGAGTGAGTGTCGTAGTCTTCCCTCACGACATCATGGGTCCTCTCGAACTAGGTAATCGTTAACCTACAATTCGAGCCATAGCGGGAGTGCTAGTAGGCTATGGCAGGGCTGTTGTCCACACCTCTCCCTCAACATCTCTGGTAGTCGTGCATGACCCCTTTACTCCATATGTGAGTCTATTCGACAAGCTATTGTCAGCCTGCATCATCAACAAATCATGTCAGAACATATCCATATCATATCATCCAGTCAGATACACTAATATCATAGTAAAACAATCAAACCCCAATGGCACACTCCTTGACTCGATTCAGAGTCCAAGGGGTTACGTCGATGCCTTTGCATCCT